>OZ020299.1:4972132-5101105 GCA_963971205.1 Aethes cnicana
AAAGTTGGCAACGTCGCATATAGCTCTCGAATGTTTCGCTGTTTTTATTGATTTCTCAATATTACTCAATTAAAAAACAAGTTATCATTCTATGGTTGAATGACGCGGCTTGTTTTATATTTGTTGGTTAGGCATTCAAATGTAATCTTATTACATTTACAAATGCGATGGAAAGTTTTCAAAAGAGTACTTCCATAATCCTAAAAATGTCGTGTTCCTATGATAATTGTTGCACACCATAGTTAATTCAACCATAGAGCGATAATTCATGTTTTCATTCAGAAATTAATGAAAAACAGCGAAATATTTGACAGCTATTTGCGATGTTGCCAACTTTCGGAGTAAACCCTCTCATTAGGGACTAAATGTAATTTCTAGTACCCACACATGGAATATATTACTTGTAATGTAAATATTTATTGTGAAATTAGAAATTTGCAAGAAATCTTTCTAATGAGTTTGCTTATGTATATTTTATACATGTAATGTAAATGTTATAACTATGTGTAAATTTTGAAAAAAGGCCTTCTGCTTGAGTTTGTTGCGGCGCTTCTTCTCAAGCAATGGGTCTAGGAAGCACTAGTAAATTCTTTTCTGACGTGTAAAAGTGCCCCTATGTGGCCAATTTGCTGAATAAATGATTGAATTTTGAATTTGAATTGCTTGGTAGTCTTTTTCTCAGCAATGGCCTAGCAAGCGCTGGTACATTAATTTGATTTCCTGCCATGTAAAAGTGCCAGTATATGGCCAATTTGCTAAATAAATGTTTGAATTTTAAAATACTTCTGTTCGTTACTCACCAGTCCGGAGCTAGCATCCTAACCGGCCCTTGGTCTGTGTCAACTAGAAAATCATATTCGTCCCCGACTCTTGGCTTGACGCTGGCGGTAACATGTCTTGCCGTTCGAAGACACGCGCGCCATATCGGTTTATGGGCTAGAGTCATTGGAGCCTCCGGTGCGGGGTATTGCTCGAGGAACGGGGTCCGTCCGTTGTGCACGCAGAAAAGTGTCCACATTGGCTTGAGTGGAGGTTTCTGGAAGGAATAGACAGGATGTGTAGCTGTTGATGTTTGTATTTTAGATATTTTAATAAATAATGTAAACTTTTTAATGTGTCGGTGTGATTATGCTTAAACAATTTCTTTAAATAGTTTTATTATTTACAAAAAGACAAGAAATCTGCATAATTTGGCCACTAGGGGCGCTGCAATTGCTTGACCCAAACCATCTGTCAATTACATAGAGAAATATTTGTTGTTATTGGTTTTACATACATACATACATAATATCACGCCTTTTTCCCATAGGGGTAGGCAGAGACCACTTCTTTCCATTTGCTACGACTCTTGCATACTTCTCTCGCTTCTTCAACTCTCAAATTAATTATTGGTTTTAATTAAATTATTAAAAAATACCGCGCTGTGCAGTTCCAGGATGCAATGAGAAAGGACGGCAAGTATTTCCGAAAGACTTGGTATGTACCTGGGGCAGGTTACCAAGTGCCAGTATATACCAATTGCATTACATGTCTTCATTTTCATCAAAATTTAAAACAAAACTAAAATTAAAATTGCGGTCAATATTTAACAATTTTAAAGAAATCTATTTAAAATTTTCAACAAAAAAACCCGTAAAATTTTGACAGCTGCGGTGTTTGGGTTTTGGTTTGGGTCAAGCGTTTGCAGCACCATCTAAGTCGAGCTTTGCGTATTCTTGTTCATTATGAAACCTAACAATACTGAAATGAAACAAAAGGATTGTTTTTAATTTGAATTCCAGAGACAGAAAGATTTTCAGAGCAATATTATCTTCGTTTACTCTTCATTTACCTACTTTACACTATGTGGTATTAATATACAATTAAGTTGTTCTCAATCTTGTAAACGGAACAGGGGGAGACTATATAAAAGATGGGATGTTGAAATTGTGGAAATGGCCGGCAGAACATGGACCAGAATGGTCATCGATAGGGAGGAATGGAGGAGACTGGGGGAGGCCGTTGCCAGAAGGCACACAGAAATAAACAAAAATTTCAGTTACTGCAGTATTCTCAAGTATTTTTTTTGTAAAATTTCTGAAGAGGCTGTAAATAAATAAATAAAAAACTTATTGTCAAATAAATCGGAATATTCAAAAAAATTACGAACAATAGTAGGGGCGGTTTGGGCCACAAATAGGTTATAATTATTATCATTACAGTGATACGATACTTAAGTAGTTCTGTTCACATAAAAAACAAAGTATTACCAACTTTAAAAAGACTGTATTTCTAACTAACAATCTATTCAGTCGTAATCCTTTCTTAGACATGAAACTTCACTTTTTGAAAAAGTTGCGACATTCAAGAGGTTTACAGTGGGGAAAAAAATCGTGAGGAAACCTCTACACATTTAAAGGCAATTCAAAATTCAAAGATGTTGTTCAGTATTGAACCTTTTTGTAATATTTATGTTATTTTTCCATTTTATTTCTTTAATATTCTATTTTGAAATCTAGACATTAATGACATTAAAACAAGATATCAAGCCAACTAATGCTTTTATTTAGCAAAATACATTATAATTATTATATTACTTATTTATCAAACATTTCTTGGTCCTTCAAGTAAAAATTAGAATCAGTGAATTATTACTTTAGTTACAGTCTTACAGTTTATTTGAAATGGAGGAAAAAAAAACGTCTGACGGAACTGAAAGGAAAACGTTCTACTATCAAGGGACGACTTACCCGTAACAGTAATTATATAGCAAAACCGGAAAACCAAGGTAACATCGCGGAGATTAAGGTACGTCTCGAGTCATTGGAGGAAATCATAAAAGTGTACGATGAGGTCCAGTCCGAGATCGAGTTGCTCGACCCGGAGCCGGCGGACGCCCACGAGGCCGACAGGGAAGAGGTGGAAACCAAATTTTTCAAAGCGAAGTCCCTTGGCTTGAGCCTGTTAGATAGTTCGATGTTCCATAGTACGCAACTGGAGGATGCGCCCCCAGTATGCAAAGAAAAATTCAAATTACCACAGTTGGACATACCTAAATTTGACGGCGAGATTAGGAGCTGGCCTAATTTCAAACAAATGTTTATGGCAGTAATAGATGCCAACCCTACTCTCTCTGCAACTGCTAAATTGTATTATTTGAAATCTGCTGTGAGGGGTGAGGCTGCGGACCTCATCTCATCTTTAGCCGTCGGAGAAGGGAGCTACGCTAAGGCATGGAGTATTGTGGAGACTGGCCGAGTACAATCGGTTAGTTGACACATTCTCTTCCAAAAATAGGTAATTTTAAGCGTAGAATATTGTGTAGCTTTTATTATTGAGTTTTTTACTATCCTTTGTAATGTGCGCATCTCTCAAAATATAATATCAATTCAACTTAAAATCTATTATTCCTTAGTTAGACAGTGTTAGGGCAGTAATAGGCCAGTCTTCAAGATTTAGATATTCTAATAAGCTAGGCATCGTCTTCGTGTCTTCGGATTCCACCGCTGATCTCCGTGCCTGCAGCATCTACCTGAGCTAACATCAACCCCCCGCCACATTTGGTGTACGCGCGCTCGGTGGAAGGAAGAACATATACATAAGGGCAGTACCGTTTTTATCACTATTTTATGTGTTTATAAATCGTGTTTTCTTTTCTCAAAAATAAAAAGATGGCGTCAGCGAAATTCACAGGCCTAACGGATGTGCAAGATTTTCTATTACAATACAAAGCGATTGCATCAATAAAAGGATGGTCAGATGAACAGAAAAAGTTCGCCATACCGGCATATTTAGACGGCCCAGCGCTAAGATGGTATAAAACGAATTGCGCAAATTTTACTTCATATGATCAGCTTGAGCAAAGATTGATTGAGCAATTTCCGTCCAATACCGATTATGCGCAACAATTTTATCACCGAATTCAGGGACCATCTGAGTCAAGCATTGAGTATTTTTATGTGTTGGAGGATCTAGCGACAAAAGCAGAAATAAACGATAATAAATTTATCAAACAGTTTATTATATCGACAGATAAAAATACAAAATATATGCTAGCCTCGAAATTATTCTCGTCGAAAGATGAATTGCGTAAAACACTTCTTCAATTGCATGATGTATTTATGCAAGAAAGAACTTCGCCACCTCAAGAAATTAAGCTCCCAGTTTTTGAGAATGATATGGGGATGCATTCCAGTGGGGACTGCGTATTTCAACCACGGGGCCCTGAACAGATGCGTACGCCTCAGTCTGAATACTACGCAACACCAAGAACACCGGCCACATGCGTAGGACCTAGTAATTTTCCTCACAGTGGTACTTCTACGCCGCAAAGATATAATTTGCGTCCACGTCCATGGAATACGATGGCAAGGGATTCCGCTGTCCAGAATTTGCCACGTAATGAAACTGGTTCGTCTCGTCACGATCACCCAAACTATCGTGCACGTCGGTAGATGATCGGGATTACGCGGCGTGTATAGATTTAAACCCGATCAATATTTCCAGTAGAAATAATTCCCCTTTTGTAAATATAGTTATAAATAATAGAAATTGCATAGCCTTAGTAGACACAGGGGCTTCCGTTTCTTGCATCTCGAAATCTCTCGCCCAAAAACTTAATGTACATATTAATAATATTCCTTTTTTGCATTTAAGGACTGTATCCGGAGCATTTGTGTACGCCAGTGGTGAGTTACTCGAAGATATCAAGATAGGCACATTCGAGTGTAAATCGCGCTTCGTCGTGGTAGATATTCGTGACGACTTGATTATTCTAGGCATTGATTTTTTGAGCAAATACGAAGTATCAATAAATTTTTCTACGAAACATTTGATTTTTCCTGGTAATAATAAAATAAATTTTTTGACAGACTCATTTAGTCATACCAATGACAATTGTACCTCATTCGAACAACCAGCATTGAATTCGTGTGAAGAGGTAGATTTACAAAGCTTCGAGTATATTTATTTCGTAAATATGGTACAGCAAAATGAGGATCGCTTTCTAAATTTAGCTGAAAAGAATGATGTACAATTCAATATAAATAAAGATTTAAAGCCAAAAGAATTTTGTAGAGTCGAACATTTGTTACAGAGGTTCCGTAACTGTTTTTCATTTTCTGTAGCAGAATTAGGTTGTTATACAGAAACTTCGATACCGATAAAGACGACAGATGAAATACCCGTTCATAAGCCGCCATATAGGGTGTCAATGAAGGAGAGGCAGATTATCGACGAGCAGGTTCAGGTAGATGCTGCAGGCACGGAGATCAGCGGTGGAATCCGAAGACACGAAGACGATGCCTAGCTTATTAGAATATCTAAATCTTGAAGACTGGCCTATTACTGCCCTAACACTGTCTAACTAAGGAATAATAGATTTTAAGTTGAATTGATATTATATTTTGAGAGATGCGCACATTACAAAGGATAGTAAAAAACTCAATAATAAAAGCTACACAATATTCTACGCTTAAAATTACCTATTTTTGGAAGAGAATGTGTCAACTAACCGATTGTACTCGGCCAGTCTCCACAGTATCCTTGAAAAAAAATATGACAACAAAATGATTATAGTGAATTATTACCTGAACAACGTCTTCGGCATGCAATCCATTAACAGACAAAATCTCAAACAGTTTCTCAACAGATTACAGCAATCTATGGACAGTCTCGCTGTACTGGATGTGCCAGTGCAGTACTGGGATTTGATGCTAATTTATTTTATCTGTCAGCGTTTAGATAATTCGTTGCGCGCTGCGTGGGAGTTTCATAGGGAGCATCATGTTCTTCCTACCTTGAACGATCTTGTGGAGTTCCTTAGCCACCGTGCTACAGCGTTCGACATCTTAAGTGAGAAAGCTCCTATGAATTCCCAGCAGAGCCAGTACAACACGCGCACTTCTCATGTGTCGTCGAATGTAATTATAAGTACATGTGTATTATGTAATGAACCACACGATTTGTCAAAGTGTCCAGTTTTTTTAGAAATGCCTTCTATTAAGCGGAACGAATACGTTAAAGGGAACCGTTTATGTTTCGGCTGTTTTAAGCCATACAAATTTGGTCATAAGTGCTCTCAAACTTGCAGCATTTGTGGTAAAAGGCACCATACTACCATTCATGTGGACCGGCAAGGGGCATCGTACGCTTCTAGGAACTGCGCGGACGTCCGCCCTACTGTAGAGGCGGTAAAACCGTCTGAGGTATCCACCGTCTCGTCGGCGGTCGCCAGGGATGACGTTCAGACGCAGCCTCGCGTGCTGCTCTCCACCGCGCTCATTAAGGTAAGGTCTGCTGATGGTAGCTGGCTTACTGCACGAGCCTTGTTGGATTCTGGCAGTGAGGTAAACATTATTACCAAGCAGTTAGCGGACAAGCTTGACTTACCTCGAAATGAATCCCATTTAACGCTTAAAGGTATTGGCAATTTGACAAAGAAAACTAGTGAGAGCGTATTACTAGACATCGCGTCTCGACTAAATGAATCCACTTTTAGCTTAAATTGTGTTGTTTCTGACCATGTTACTGTGCCATTACCGCACTCTTATATTAACACAATCAATTGGAAAATACCAAAATCGTGTCGTTTAGCCGATCCACTGTTCTACCTACCTCAGACAGTTGACCTATTAATAGGCGGCAAATTATTTTACGATTTGTTGACAAACAACATTATTGCTATCGGTACAAACATGCCTCGACTTATCGAGACAGTGTTCGGCTGGGTTACAGCTGGCCATTACGATTGCGCGACTACTCGCTCTGACGTGGCGCAAGTAGCGCATTGTTCCGAAATTAGTCCGTGTCCTAATGACATTTTGTCTAAATTCTGGGAGATTGAGGAATTGCCTTCCACACAAATGAAGTCGCCGGAGGATGAATATTGTGAAAAACTTTACCGCGAGACTACCAGGCGCGACGAAGACGGCAGGTTTGTAGTCAATCTTCCCATTCCTGACGAAAAGCTACCCACCTTAGGAAATTCTTTTAAAAGGGCATACAGTTGCTTTATGTCATTAGAATCCAAGTTAGTTCGGGATGAAATCTTGTACAATCAATACAGAGAATTTATTCGCGAATTTATAGATTTAGGTCACGCGGAGTATATCGATACTTTTAAAGAGAACGATACTACTGTTCCGATTTATTATTTACCCCACCATGCTGTCATTCGACCACAGAGCGTATCTACCAAGTTGCGCACTGTATTCAACGCGAGCTCGAAGAGTTCAACGGGCGTGTCGTTAAATGATATTATGTATGAAGGTCCGAACATTTTCACAGAGATCACTGACATTATTTTACGTTTTCGAACATTTCAATACGTGTTTTCTGCAGATATTGTCAAAATGTTCAGACAAATTAAAATCAATGAGAATCAACGATCACTTCAGAGGATTCTCTGGAGGGACAGCTCCGAGGAACCGCTCAAGTGCATTCAATTAAATACCGTAACATACGGCACAAAGAGCGCTCCTTATTTAGCGTTTAGGACTATGCTAGAAATGGCCAATATTTATGAAAACCAGTATCCTGACGTCTCCAAAGGCTTAAGGCTTCAATGCTACATGGACGACGTGCTTTATGGCTCCAATGGCTTCGAGGATGCCATTAGAATCAGCTCTGAACTTAGCCACGTTCTCGCTGAAGGCCAATTCTTATTACATAAATGGTCTTCTAATAATAAGCAGGTGCTTGAGAATTTACCAGAGTTTCTTAAGTCTTCTGAACATATCAAGACTCTTACAGTAGATAGCTCTTCGGTTTCCACGCTAGGACTGAAGTGGAACTCCGAGTCAGATAACTTTATATTAAGTATGCAACTCAACAAACTCTTCCAAATTATACCAAGCGAACCATACTGTCTAGTATAGCGAAAATTTACGATCCAATGGGATTTTTAGGTCCTTTTGTTATCGGCGGTAAAATTTTAATGCAGAAAATTTGGAAAGAGAACCTCGACTGGGATGATGATGTTCCCAATCACATCCTTCTAGAGTGGCAGAAGTTTCATAAGGCTTTAGAAACTACCAATGAGATAGTTGTCCCACGAAAATGTTTTCCTACAGTACCAGATGAAATATATCTAGTAGGTTTCAGTGACGCAGCCAGCTCAGCGTACGGCGCTTGCGTCTATGTGATCAGCGTCACGGCAGGCTCACCGATCAAGGCGCAGCTCATTATTGCGAAAAGTAGGGTCAGTCCGTTAAAAGCTTTAACGATCCCAAAATTAGAATTAAATTCAGCACTTTTGCTATCGCGACTAGTTATTAAAGTTAAAGCAGCTTTAAGTCATGTTGTACATATTGATAAGACTTATCTGTTTTCCGATTCAAATATCGTGTTAAATTGGTTAAAGTCCCCATATGAGAAATACACAACTTTCATTTCTAACCGTGTATCTCAAATTGTCACTAACACGGACATTAATGACTGGTTTTATGTCAATACACACGAAAATCCAGCCGATCTGTTAACTAGAGGAATTTCTTTAAACGAATTGAAGGATTCTAGCCTGTGGTGGTTCGGGCCCCGCTGGTTGACAGCCCCTGTCTCTGAGTGGCGACTCTCCCATACTGCACCATCTCAGAATCCAGTTCTACTGGAACTAGATAAAAGCGTGTCAGTTGCAACTGTAGATTCGAATAAAAATGAATTCGTGGAAACGTTTTCAAAATTCTCCAAATTTACGACTCTTCAACGCGTGGTAGCTTATGTTTTCAGGTTCTGCCAGAACGCTAAAAGCTCGAGTAAGTTGACAGGTCCCTTGTCGGCGTCAGAACTCAAGAGAGCTCACGATTTTATAATTAAAACAAAACAGCGAGCCATGTTTACTGCTGAAATTCGTGATTTAGAATCTAAAAAGTCCATTATGTCCAATAGCAAGCTACTTAAGCTCTGTCCAATGTTAGATAAGGATGGTCTTCTTCGGCTTGGAGGAAGAATTAGTAACGCTCAAACGTCTTATAATCATAAGTACCCTATAATCCTGCCTAAAGATGATCACGTTACATCTTTGCTAATTAGGAGGACTCATTTGAGCTTGTTTCATGCTGGTATTCAAACCACTTTATCCACCGTTAGATTACAGTATTGGCCAATCAATGGCCGGGCGGAGGTAAAGCGCGTTATACACAATTGCGTGGTGTGTATTAGGTTCCGTAGTCAAACGTGTGAGCAAAAAATGGCAGACTTACCAACCCCACGAGTTAATTTAGAACGACCGTTTTTACACACTGGTGTCGACTTTACAGGCCACATATTAGTGAAATCTAACAGATTAAGAAATGCTAAGTATCTTAAAGGCTACATATGCTTGTTTATATGTCTTGCGAGCAAATGTATACATCTGGAAGTGGTATCCGACATGTCTAGTAACTCTTTCATACTAGCGTTAAAGAGATTCATTTCGAGACGAGGTTTGTGTCACACTTTGTACTCAGACAATGGCACTAACTTTAAAGGTGCTTATCATGAATTAAATGACCTTTACAAAATGTTCAAAAATGAGGAGCAGTTTAGCAAAATTATTGATTATACGTCTTTAAATTCCATCAATTGGAAGTTTACGATACCTCTTGCTAGCCATATGGGCGGGATCTACGAGGCCGGTATAAAATGTGCTAAAAATTTATTAAAGCGTCAGTTGGTGAATGTAAAACTGCCGTACGACGAACTTATGACCATCGTTGTGCAAATAGAAGGCATTCTTAACTCTCGGCCTTTGTGTGCGCTCTCGGACGTTCCCGACGACTTAACGTGTCTTACACCAGCTCACTTCTTAATTGGAAACTCTATCCTGGATATACCAGAGCCCAACTTTGAAGCCTGGAGGAGTAATCCTCTTGTTATGTGGAAGAAGTTATCTGTTATCAAACACAAGTTCTGGAAACAATGGAGACTTCAATATCTTTCTGAACTCCAGCAAAGGCCAAAATGGGCCAACGCTAAACAAAATATTAAAGTTAATGACTTCGTCATCGTGAAAGATGAGTTAACTCCTCCCGGCTCCTGGCCCCTGGCGCGAGTCGTGCGAGTGCACACTAACTCCAAGGACAAATTAGTTCGGTCGGTCACTGTACGCACCGCCAAAGGCGAATTCGACAGACCTATAAATAAATTGATATTACTTTTTAACCATTTCACTTAAAATATTTAAATGTATGCGGTCGCAAACCTTTTTTGTTTATTTTGTGTTAATTACTTATTTACTTATTCTTTTATCCAAGTTATTACTTGTTTAGTTTCATTTTAAGTTAATGTATAGTGTTTAAATTTCATTTTTGACATTATCCTTATCAGCACTAATTATCAAAACACAATAACAGAAATGCAGGGTGTTTCTGGAAATACAGGGTGTTTTCAGTTGGTAACTATTTTTATTACAGAATGTAAATTTTAATTTTATTTTCATTTACTGTGCGCGGGAGTGTGTTCAGTATTGAACCTTTTTGTAATATTTATGTTATTTTTCTATTTTATTTCTTTAATATTCTATTTTGAAATCTAGACATTAATGACATTAAAACAAGATATCAAGCCAACTAATGCTTTTATTTAGCAAAATACATTATAATTATTATATTACTTATTTATCAAACAGATGTGTTTTAAGTCCCCAATCCACATTGGGCCTGCATGGGGACTATAGCCCAAATTTTATACTTTAACCGCATTATTCTTGTATATTTATTCCAACCTGTCAGAATGGCTCTAACAATTTGAGAAATTTGCAATATATGGTTTTATTTGGGGAAAAACTATCTTACTAGGTGTCATATCTGGGAAAACAAAATATTACCTATTTCCACCAAAGCATAGCTCGGTCGCCCAGGTACTTATCTTGGTGAGAGGAGGCCTGTGCCCAGCAGTGGGATGTGAATAGGCTGTGGTGGGTTGTAGTGACATGAACTGACCTTATGGGCTAGAGGACGGAGTTTGCTGCCACTCTCGGTTGGTATACGCTTGAGGTAAGCATTCTTCTGTATCTCCCTGTAGTATACGGGGCCCTCTTCTCGGGCAGACATCATCTTGAATCATGGATGAACTGGAAAAGATGATTAAAGATTTGAAATAACAGAATATATAGAAATAAGACTTACATTCGGACAGAGCTGTTAAATGAGATATTGAGTCATTTACATATCCAGAAGGTCAATAAGAATTGAATAAGAAAATTAATAATTTGGGTGGACATAACTGCACAGTGGCAAATCATATAAAAATATGTTGCTAAATAATGGACTCAACATACTAGTTTGTAAGTTTCTCAAAATCTAAAACTTTACCAGTTACCCAATCCAATTTATAAAAAAGTCGTAATCATCTCGAAGAGATAAAAGCAAGGTAACAGAGAATGCTGTTAGATTGAAGGCTGTAATCTAAATCTAACCACAAATTAGTACACAGTACGTATAAGATGGTGAAAATACCTATCATTCATCAGACACTTGATATGACTTCCAAGTAACGCCTGAATTAATTAACGACGACAGCAAGGGTGACTCAATACCCAACTATGTTTGTGACCAACATCCTTATTAAAATCAAATATACAAACATATATGGTAACATGAAAGTGTGCTTCTGTTCTAGAATATACCGCCCCTATTGTAACAGACTGGATATTGTGCAAGTAGTGCATGCTAAATTCACTATTTAACAACATCAGTTTGCATAACAATAGCAATTATAAACCGGAAAAGTGAAATTAAGTTGCGGAAACTTTACCTTCAATATTGTCTCTTAAACTAACTTTAATGTATGGATATACAAAGTATGATCGAAGTATGGTCTTCTTATTGCACTTTTATAGGGATGTTTGCATTATTTACAGTGTTAACACGAAGATACTGCAGTCTTTCTAAATATTGCACTGAAGTTTGACAGCAGGCAGTACACAAAGCACAGACAGACGCCATATTTATTATTGATGACGTTTCATAATGTTTGTTGCCATATTAAAAAAATAAAGCTGTCCACGGATGATCATGCAAGTATCACGTGTTTTTTTTACTTTTTTGTTTTTATTTGTTTCATTTGAGGTAAACTGTTGGAAGTAGTGGCGAAAAGTGAAAAAAAAAACTGTACTAATGATATTTGAAAATAAAATAAAAATCTAGGTAGACAATACGGCCCCACTCCTGAACAAACTGTAACATATAAGCTTATTACAACCTATTTATTGCATCACATCTTCTCATTATTCTTTAATGTGGGGATATAAAAATTATCGCCGCCTTATTCAGAAAAACAAAACAAAACCACAAAGCAAATTTTTCCGACAGATAGTGAATAACAGAATATTATAGACCATGGCATAGAGGCTTAATTTTTACTGGCAACAATTTAGCCCTTTTGTTTGTGGTTAACTTGACGTTTCACGGTTGTGATTGTGATAGTTCGGGAAGGGAATAATAAGCCGAAAAAAGGAGTAAAAGTGAGTTATATTCATTAAACAAGCAGTGCTTGCTATGTAAAACTTTAGCCGCTATTCAATAAAAGTATGGTCTGTGTTTTTCATTTATTATGCCACTATTGTTTTGTACGTGGTCATAGCTGTCAAAGTTTTTATTTTTTATCATAGTTCCTTATTTTACCGCCGATAGTGCTGTGATCGCGATTTATTTTGGTCACGTGACCTTTCGTACCGCCAAAATAATTGTCATTTTTCACCGTTGCCACAATTTTTCCGTTGCTTTCTGCGCTATTTACCTTTAAAAACGCTGTGTTGGCGTGATTAAACGCTGTGTTTGAACATTCTAATAGAAATCAATTAAGAATAACATATAAATCGTGTGGGTGGTTATCAAACAATGGCGAAAGTGCACATAACCAATGTCGTTGTTCTCGACAACCCGAGTCCCTTCCTGAATCCATTTCAGTTCGAATTAACCTTCGAATGCATAGAAGAGCTAAAGGAGGACCTAGAATGGAGGATGATTTACGTGGGATCAGCAGAAACGGAGGAGCACGATCAAGTTTTAGACACGATATACGTAGGGCCTATACCGGAGGGCCGACACATGTTCGTTTTTCAAGCGCCCCCGCCAGACGTCACGCGTATACCTGAAAACGATGCTTTGGGCGTCACTGTGGTGTTACTAACATGCTCCTACAGAGGTCAGGAGTTCGTTAGAGTTGGATATTTCATCAACAACGAATATACGGAGAGTGAGCCTGAATTAAGAGAAAACCCACCCGCCAAGCCTCAATTCGACAAAGTAGTGAGAAATATCCTAGCTTCAGAGCCTAGAGTGACCAGATTTAAGATTAACTGGGCCGAGCCAGACGCAGCCGCCGCTACAGACTCCGGGGACGGTAACTTAGAAGCTACACATGCGCCTAGCAATGATTCCTATGGAGCCTTCAATGCAGACAGTCAGATTAGCGGTATGGAGTTCCAGGGCAGTCTTAGCGGATACGGGGACAATTCTAATTCTGTAGCTCCTATGGAATGCTGAGGTGAGTAATTTTTTATACTTTTTCACCATCACAATGGATTAATTGAGTTATTTATAATACCACTGCTGGGTATGGGCCTCTCATCGTAAGAATGTTTGTGCAAAAGTCTGAAATGGGACGGTGAGGATTGTGGACTTCACACACAACTTTGAATTAGGATCACAGCTTCTAACATCAGTTCCGCATACTCGCCTTGGACCTGTGTTTCTTAACCTGTTTTCACAGTGCATGGACCCCCTAGTAAATCAAACACAGCATCGGGGACCCCCTCAGTAAAAAAAACGGTAATGAATTTCAAAGATCGATAGATGAGACCGCGACCCCCATGCTCATGGACCCCTGGGGTCCTCGGATCACAGGTTAAGAAACACTGCCTTAGACTGGGACCCCTGGGGTCCTCGGATCACAGGTTAAGAAACACTGCCTTAGGCTGTTATTATTTATGCAATGTGAGTTGATGAATGTGCCTTTACTTGACACATTTTCAGTTTCTACACAATGATTACCACTAGCAACCTCAGTAGTAAATTTTAATTAAACATTAATTAGCAGAATGCTAGAATTAGAATATGTAACAAAATCACTGTTTTCCTGTTTATATGCCAGACGAGTTTTAACAAGTTATAACCTGTAGAACGCGAATAATATTACATTGGTTGAACTTGATTGCCATTACAGAGTTCATTGAACCATTGATATTATTTGACATATCCAAGATTGTTACTATCTCACCACAAAAGTATGTATGTTTGTATACTTTATTTGCATTGTTTGTAGCCTATATAGGTTGATATATTTTAGCTAGGTGGGTATTTAACAAAAGTTTGAATGAAGTCAGATGTTTTTTTTTTCTTTTTCTAAAATTGAGTTACCTATTTCGTATCATTTATTTCTACCTAGTGATTTTCTTACATATTTCTTTCTGATTTTTTAGCAATGTCTTTATGTTAAACTATAACATCTTGTATATTAATTGTGTGTTCTCTTGTTTTCAGTGAACCAAATTTAAGACTAATGGATGAAGTGAAGAAACCATTTCTCATCATGTTGAAGATATTACAACTAATTCAATGTAAGACTGGTCTCCAATTAAAGAGATTGCCTGAACAACTTGTCTATGAAAATCTTTATTTTGCAAATGGTTATCATATGAAAAAACCTTCTTTATTTAGCTTGTACACATTGTGTGCGATATTTCAATTGATGAAATAAATTGAGATAAAAAATATTCTTTGAATACCTACTTCATAGTTTTTTGTCCATGAATATTTGATGTTTGGAAAAGTTGCTCCTTTATTTATGTAGTTTATTATGCTTAGATGTAAAAGGAAACTTATGTTGAATTTATCTGCACATATGTGGTTTGAATTATGTACTGTTCCCTTTTGACATATGGAAGCAAATAAGGTTTTCATGAATATGTCGGACGTAGTCTTTAAAATCTTGACAATAAGATTGTGTCCAGATATTTTTGATCACTTTTTCTTGTAATGCATGTATTTGTAACTTAAGCATAAAGAGTAAGGGAGGTGGAATAATATTTATTCACTTATCATATCAGAATTTGAACATCTCAGGATTGAATAAACATATTTTTTATGTAAAAATATTAGTTTATTTTCCTTTATTATATGTTCGTATTTATAATACATAAGTAACCAATTAGTAATTTCAAAAAAGGTTCAAGTGTAAGTTTTCTTCTATTTATTAATTTAGTAAAATTTAGGTGTAAGGTGTAGATTTTAAAAGCAACAATAAAGATTTTCATAGTCATACAAAAAGTTTTTGACACAATTTATTTTGACAACATCGGCTGTGCCAGTGTTTGTGACATTATGTTTAGTTTCTGGTAAAGTTAAATGACGTGTTTCTTTGTATATTGTTTTATAGACTTTTTTATTGGTTTTGTCAAAATTCATTCATACATACATTAACGAAAGAAACATGATATGTTTAAAGAACATGCAGGAAACAGGCATGAGAAAATTTTATACTATCTTTTGCTCCCAAATTTGCCGCTATTTACTTGGTTAAAAGCAAAAAAAAAAATCTATGCATATATTTCTTATACAAATGTTTTCGGATTGATTTCGTTAACAAAATACACTTTATTATAGGTTAAGTAAAGCATTCATCAGAAGAATTTTGAGCTCTGACAAAAAGTCAGACAAAACTATGTTATTTCTAAAAAAACAGGGTTTTGAGTGCTTATTTCTGATGCTGACTGTACTTGATCTAGCGGCTATAGAGCTATTTATTATTTATACAACATTAACTCACGTCTTTTTCTCGTTGGGGTAGGCAGTAACCACAACGCCACCTTATGCCGATTGCCAAACGCGTTCGATTCTGTTCTTATTCTTATGCTAGTTAGAGACCTTCTACTATCTAAAGTCCCGCGCCTTCACATTTCAAAACGCTTATTTTTTTTATTATTATTTAAAAAGCACCACCAACACTCAACGCATAGTTGATGGCTGTCTCAGCACGCACACGTGTGTTGAGAGTGTTGGTGGTGCTTTTTAAATACATTGAAGCGTTTTAAAATGTAAAGGCGCGGGACTTTAGATAGTAGAAGATCTCTATGTAGGTAATGCTAAATTGTTATTTCTATTGCAATACATTGACAAAACTAATAAAATAAATAAACTAATAAATTGTAGGTGTTTTTAATTAATATTTTTTAACTAAGACAGTTCAAAATATAAACCTAGAATATATTCACGATGGGTTTTCCAGAGGTAATTAAAATTAATTTAATATATGTCTTCGTTTTCATTTACTTTCAATTATAATGTGGCTCAAATTTAAATCTGTTGAAATGGTAAATAAAAAAAAAAGAAGTAAGGTAAACTAAGAATGACAACCTTCAAACAAATCAGCGTACGCCCGAAATAAGTGAAATGCGATAATAGATGTCGCTACCTAGGTAGTCTGGATACAAATTTGAACTCCACGAGCAACATCTAGATGGCGCTGTGCAGGCGAAGTATGAACATTTGAAGCTGGCTATTGGCGATGTACGCCGTAATGTAAGGAGATTGACAGTCTAATATATCGTATCTGACAACAATAAAACAAGCTATATGTATCATGGTAAATTGTATATAGTAAAAAGTCAACATAGTTCCTCTGGCAAAACAAAAATGTTAAACACACTTTCAACGGGACTTTCGCGTAAAAACTATTTATATTTTACCTCGACGTTTCGGCCGCGGTGCAACGGCCGTGGTCACGAGAAGACTAAGTTCCGTTGAAAGTATGTTTAATTATGAGTGTGTATCGCGAAAGTTTGAGACAATGTAAAACAAAAATGTGTATTAATATGCTATGAATTGTGATTGTACGAATATTAAACGACAGTCTGCTAGTGATGTATGAACTAACATAATTTAATAATAAACCGATTTAGAACTAAAACGTTTTATTTTATTATTTATCATTTGAGTACAGATATATCCCTACCCCTAAGCCGTGGTGGTCTAGCGGTTCGACCTACCGCCCCCATTCAGAGGATCGGGGGTTCGATTCCGGGTCGCACCTCTAAGTTTACTTATGTGCGCAATTCAATTTGAATTTGCCACTGTGCTTTTCGACGAAGGAAAACATTGTGAGGAAACCTGCGAAGTAATTAAAAGATGGAGGCCTGTGCCCAGCTTCTTCTTCTGGTGCCTCTCCAACTAGTGGAGGTTGGCAGTCAGCTCTGCATACTTCGCCCGATCCTTGGTGAGAGTGAAAAGTTCTGCGGCACTCGTGATCCCAGTCCACTCGCGTATGTTGCGCAACCACGACTTCTTTCTACGGCCGACTGATCTTTTGCCGGCAACTTTGCCCATCATTATAAGCTGCAGGATCTCATATCTGGAGTGCCTAAGTATATGACCCAGATAGGCAACTTTCCGTCTTTTGATAGTCTGCATAAGTAGTCACTTTCGGTCAGCTCGTCGAAGGACTTCCACGTTCGTAACTCGGTGCGTCCAGCTAATAGATAACATGCGCCTATAGGCCCACATCTCGACCCAGCAGCTCAGCCCAGCAGTGGGACGCAAATAGGCTGTAGTGGTAGTATACCCCTACTGCTGGACAGAAGTCACTCCCAAAGTACTACAATGAGAATGGTCCTCGGCAACTCGGATTGTATCAGTTGTTGTCGTACTTTACGAAGCTGAAATTTGGCATGTAGGAAGGTTCCTTAGGGAGGGTTATAGTGGAGCACTAAGGGTGAGTTTATGGAGGGTTGAAGTAAAGGAGCGCTATCTTTATAGTTCCAAAGGTAGACATCAATTCGGGTAGGTTGGGGGCGCTGCGGTCGCCACTCCAGTCAAGCCACCTCGGCGGATAGTCTGCAGTAGCGCCTTCAGATGGCGCTGCTGAGGCGAAAACGGTTGTGAGGAGAGTGTGTTTTGTTTCGTTGCTTATCAAATCCGGTGGACACGTTTTCAACTATTTTCGCTATATAAGATTGCGCTCCTTACCAAGACACATTCCACACTCCATAGGTGAGTTGATTCATGCATAGTATTTTTTTATTTTTTTGTTATTTATTATTAATAAGCATACAACAATGCGATCATACATATAAACATGACCCTGCAAAACTGTTTATACAGTTTGACTGCAGACTGTTTATACAGTTGACGGACTCCTGGTCGTTAAATATGGCCGCCGAGCTGTCATTCCATACAGAAACGTCATCGTCATTTAATCACATAGTAAAATATTTAACGTTAACTTTAACGGACGGTTTGAATCAACCTACCCTAAGAGGATTTCCCGAATTCCTACGGGAACGGGAATAACGGGGTTTTTACATTTTAAAGTTTACGCGCATACCACGTCGCGGGCAAAGTCAACAAACTCGTACGCCAAAAAATTCGCTCTTTACCTTTCGCCGCACGTCTGTTGCCTATACAAACTGAAACGGCCCAAGTCCCACGGAGCTGTATGGTTGTTACATCATTTTTGCTGCAACAGCGCCATTGTGCTGTAATTTGCCGGTGTAGTGTAACGACTAGCTAATCTCGGCAGTGTAACTCGTATGGCTTGACCGCGTGAAGATGTCACGACTGACTCTGTTGCTTTTCATGTAAGTGAAATTTAGTGAAACCTTTGCTTCATTCAGTATTTTTTAAATTTGCCGCAAAAGTAGATACTCTACAAAATAACATGCAATAATCAAGAGTATGGATAGATATCTTTGACGGCCGGATTGGTCCAGTTGGTAGTGAACCTGCCTTCTGTTCCGATGGTCGCGGGTTCGAGTCCCGCTCGGGGCAAACTTTGTGTGATGAACACGAATGTTTGTACTCGAGTCATGAATGTTTAGTATTTATTTATGTATGTATTTCTCTATATAAGTATTTATATCGTTGTCTAGCACCCATAGTACAAGCTTTGCTTAGTTTGGGGCTAGGTCAATATGTGTGATATATCCCTACCTAACACAGTCTTATTCGCTAACCTGCCGCGAAATAGCAGTGCTCGCACTGTTGTGTTCCGGTAAGGGGATAAGGCAGCCGGTGAAATTACTAGCATTCTTAGAGGCATTCCACCCATAAAACTAATGCTCTAATATATAAGAAAAGTACAAAAGGCATTCGCAAACGCATTTGAAGTCTTTGATTTCTTAACTGTCCATGGGCCGCATAGTGACCCGCTTAATACCTGTGTGCTTGCCTTCCAAGATCAATTTTATTTACCTATAGGTACCATTTCAGTGAATTAGATTGTGATGATATACTTAATAGGATTCTGCTAATCACGCGTATCCATATCCATACTTATATTATAAATGTGAAAGTGTGTTTGTTTGTCCTTCCTTCACGTCGCAACGAGTGGACCGATTTGGATGAAATTTGATATGGAGATAGTTTGAGACCCGGGCAACAACAAAGGATACTTTTTATCCCGATATTTCCACGGGAACGGGTTTTCCACGGGTCCAACCAATTTTTCATTACGTCTATAAGTAACTATAACTGTCTATATGTATATTATCATCGGGAACGCAAATTCCAAGTCTACGCGGGACGAAGTCGCGGGCAAACGACTAGTTAGGTACCTACATATTCTTATGATATTCTTACCCAATATTTATCTACGTTTGTCGGGATAGCAAAGTATTCCTGTATTTCTATCCAAGTGTGCCAGCCTAGATCTCATCTGAATTCCTTTAGCAGTTGTAGCGTGCTTGGGTAACTAACATCCGAATATGAAAACTTTCGCATTTCTCTATGATTTATGATGACGAATTTATCTTGGCAAGTGTCATAACATAACATATTTATTTACTCAAGGAAAATAAACACCTAATATAAAAAGATTTCTACTGCTATGAGAGTTAAAGGTCTTCCACAAATAGTATCGATATCTAACTAGCATTGAACCCCAGTTTTGATCGTGGAAATCCGTTCTGTCGTCCTGTGCGAACGTAAGGGCGGAAGCAGTCCAGGCTAGGTGCATACCATGACAGCGAACTTAGAAGGCTCGCGGCGAAGCACTTAAAAAAGTTGACTCAATTTGAAGTGTACAGGGTGACTTCTAATTATGTTGATTCTGGCGCTGGCGATATAATTAGCATTGCATTACTACTAGTCTACTACTACAGCCTATTTGCGTCCCACTGCTGGGCACAGGCCTCCTCTCCTCACGAGAGGGTTTGGGCTACAGTCCCCACGCGGCCTCAGTGCGGATTGGGGACTTCACACACATCTTTGAATTACCTCTCAGGTGTGTGCAGGTTTCCTCTCGATGTTTTCCTTCACCGAAAAGCTCTGTGGTTAATTCAAATTAAATTTCGCACATAAGTTCCTAAAGTTCGAGGTGCGAGCCGGAATCGAACCCCCGATCCTCTGCATGAGAGGCGGTAGGTCGAACCACTAGGCCATCACGGCTTTTACTAGGCCTTTTTTAGTACAGTTGGTCAGCTTTATGAGACGTCTGGTGTCGCGAATGTATACATATATAGGCGGCGGATAACCACTTCCATCAGGTGGGTCGTCTCGTCGTCTGCCTATGTCCTTTCTCGGGACTCAAACTGTCTTCATACCAAATTTTATCAATATCGGTCCAGTAGTTTTCACGTGATGCGCGGTCAAATGAACAGACAAAAATTCTAAAAACTGTTGGAATGTGTTCTGTTGTTCTGTTATCGATTCTAAGTATCCCCAGCCAACTTTTTTCGAATATCTCCCATGTACCTACAGACTTTCGACATTAGCTTATTATATGTATAGACTACGAGATGTTGTTGAAATTCTGTCAAAACAAGTGCTGAAAAATGAACCGCTGCAAAATAATGAATAATTTATACGTTGCATGCTTTATTTACGGTGTCTGGTTCGCCACGGACGACGATGGATTCATGGAAATCATGTATGTTTGTTACCTTATCACTTATTGTCAGTTTGTTAGAACGCCACCACGAACCACACAACAGCGTATTTGCACTAACGACTTATTTACGTCCCACAGCTGGGCACAGACCTCTCATCACGAGATGGTGTCAGCTATAGTCCCCAAGCGTGCGGATTGGGGACTCCACACTCGTTCACCTATAGCTTCGCGGATGCGATCCCACATTAGGAGTCAAGCAAAACGTTGTGACGATATTTTACCCACAGAATCAGATAACGATTCTAAGCATGTTTTCTAGTTTTATTTTTCGATTTGTTAAAAAGTTTGTATGGGATTCAGGCATCGCTCACACCATCAATCCCATACTGGGCCATACAAGTTTTATTTCTTTATTACTAAAAAAACCCTAAAACACATGCTTACCATACCTACTGGGCCATACAATTTTCATTTCTTTACTTACTAAAAAAAATTAAAAAGCATGCTTAGAATCGATAGCTGATTCAGTGGATAAAATATCGTCATAACGTTTTCCTTGATCCCATATAGTTTTTCGATGAAGGCAAACATCACGAGGAAACCGGCACGCCTCTGCCTACTGCAAGATATACCTATCTATAGTTAGTCGACGTAGCCGTCCTGGCAGGGCCATATAGTCATCATCATTTCAGCCGATAGGCGTCCGCTGCTGGACGTAGGCCTCCCCCAAGGCGACCGGTCCTGCGCCACTCGAATCCAGCACGTTCCCGCGACCTTTACAAGGTTATCACTCCATCTTGTTGGAGGCCTACTGACAGCTCGTCTACCGGTTCGCGGACGCCACTCCAGAACTTTCCGGCCCCATCGGCCATTAGTCCTGCGAGCAATGTGCCCCGCCCACTGCCATTTAAGGTTCGCAATTCTTCGGGCTATGTCGCTGACCCCAGCTCTACTGCGGATATTCTCATTTCTGATTCTATCACGCAGATAAACCCCGAGCATAACCCTCTCCATTGCCCTCTGGGTGACTTTGAGCCTTCTTATGAGGCCCATCGTAAGCGCCCACGTCTCGGAACCATAAGTCATCACTGGCAACACACACTGGTCGAAGACTTTCGACTTAAGACACAATATAGTGATAGGTAAATATTTCCGAGTGGGTGTGCTACAGGTAATGGCAATAGCTCATTAAGACGTATGTCTCTATTCATACGAATGTCAAGTGAAGTCACAGATGACAATAGTCAATCTCGAATGTGTTATAATTTGCCAATGCGAGCAGCTGCATTCATGAAATTCAGATAAAAGGTATTTTTTACATCGACTTCGTAAATAAAAAGGCAGAGTTTTTGTGCACCTCGACCACTTCAGTTCAGTTTCATAAAGCGATTCGGTAGGTATGCATTGCAATTGTGCTGTTATCTTATTGTAGGTACTTAAGTGTGAGAAAATTAGCGTTTTTCTTCGTCTTATCTTTTTGATGCAGATGGCATTTATAACGAGTTGGAATAACAATGCAATTGTACTTACCTACAGTTTAAATTACTGTACTATTTTTTATTACTTAGTATTGTAACCTAGTGTTAATTACATTTTACGTTTGCGTTTGTCATTTCACTGTGTTTTTGGATTATAAATCAAGATATTGTAAAAATGTATATTTTGAAATGCAATAACAATAAATTAATTTGACTGTACCTATTAAAATCAGGGTAGAAGTTACCTTTGCGTTATAAAATTTGTAGTCTATCTATAACTCCACTAAATCATTACAATCTTCTGTCCAGCAATTTTCTTTTGATAAAATAACTATCAATTCTCCCCGGAAACCCCTTTTTTTGATGAATCTATTTTTTTACAGAGTCGCGGTTGATTCTTATGCAAGAACAAATGAGCAGATTAATCAGTCTTTAAGAAATTGTAAGTATAAGTACCTAATAGGGATGACGACAGGGTGAAGAAATCGAAATTCTAATTAGTCCGTCAGTCAGGTAATTAAAAAAATATTAGACACGTATTTTTTTGTTTTATCAAATTAACAAAGAATGACTAAGTTAAAACCACAGAACACAGATCGAGATAGAATGCTAAAGTTTACCTACCGCGCGTGGAAAAAAGTAGACAATATGTCCACTTTGCTCGCTTCACGACAGGGTGAAGAAATCGAAATTCTAATTAGTCCGTCAGTCAGGTAATTAAAAAAATATTAGACACGTATTTTTTTGTTTTATCAAATTAACAAAGAATGACTAAGTTAAAACCACAGAACACAGATCGAGATAGAATGCTAAAGTTTACCTACCGCGCGTGGAAAAAAGTAGACAATATGTCCACTTTGCTCGCTTCTAACCTCAGTTCGCTTCCGACCAGCCACCAACATGTCGCTGCAGCGTTTGACAGCGCTTCGGGCGCTAATGGCGTCCCAGCCGACAGCCCTCGCCGCTTACATCGTGCCCACAGCTGACGCCCACAACGTAAGTTTACAGTATGGAGTGTGGAATGTGTCTTGGTAAGGAGCGCAATCTTATATGGCGAAACAGTTGAATAAGTGTCCAGCGGATTTTATGAGCAACAAAACAAAACACACTCTACTCACAACCGTTTTCGCTGCGTTTTCGCCTCAGCAGCGCCATTTGAAGGCGCTACTGCAGACTATCCGCCTAGGTGGCTTGACTGGAGTGGCGACCGCAGCGCCCCCAACCTACCCGATTTGGTGTCCACTTTTGGAACTATAAAGATTGCGCTCCTTTACTTCAACCCTCCATAGAAGAATTGCGAACCTGAAGTGGCAGTGGGCGGGGCATATTGCTCGCAGGACTGATGGCCGATGGGGCCAGAAAGTCCTGCAGTGGCGTCCGCGAACCGGTAGACGAGCTGTCGGTAGGCCTCCAACAAGATGGAGTGACGACCTTGTAAAGGTCGCGGGAACGCGGTGGATGCGAGTGGCACAGGACCGGTCTGAGTGGCGCGCCTTGGGGGAGGCCTATGTCCACCAGTGGACGTCTATCGGCTGAAATGATGATCATTGATGATGATGATGATGATGATGATGATGATGATGATGATGATGATGATGATGATGATGATGGTCTAAGAAAACAAGATCTGCTCCTCCGGGTCGCGTGACACCCGTAGTACTCGTACAGTCAGCAGCAGAAGTAGATAAGCTGTCCAGGTGTTCAAAATGACCTACACACGCCCTTAACGTCTTAAGAATAAGGTCGTGTGTAGGTCATTTTGAACACCTGGACAGCTTATCTACTTCTGCTGCTGACTGTACGTCAAAGTCGAGTCGCCACTTTATTGCAATAAAACAAAAATGAAGGAAATATTTTCTGTAGTTATAATGCAAAATAAAGTATTTGCGCATTACAATTGTCATTTACTTGTTTAAGCACACAAAATGGGACAAGTTAAAAACAAATGAACGTAATAATTTAATGAAACACACAGGATACATGGGGTCGGGGATTATTTTAATAAACCACTTGCAACACACAGCAGTGCGGACGACGTTCGAGCGTCACCCACACTACTACGGAATACCGGAGTGGCATACCTGGCTAAGAATATTAGTATATCACTAATTGTGCCCCGCGACTTCGTCTGCGTGTAATATAAAATTGCCGATTACTTTTCTTTCCGAAATCCGATTTTAATCAAACAGCTTATATGTTGTTCCAAACGATGCTCTATCTACCCTTGAAAACTGAATTCAAATCGGTTCAGTAGTTTCGGAGATTAAACTCTAACAAACAGACGGACAGAAAAGATTTCTAAAATTCGCTGCTTTGTGGTCTACCATATAGTATAGAATAGATAATATGCGTGAAAATTTAACGGGCGTTAACTTCTCGATGCAACCCAGGTTTAGACAAAGTGTTGCCATTATAGAAAACTTTCGGTTTTTCCAGTCTGAATACATAGCGCCGGTGGATGCGCGTCGCGAATGGCTGTCAGGCTTCACCGGGTCGGCTGGAACAGCTCTGGTGACCGTCACACAGGCCCTGGTGTGGACAGACGGACGGTACTACACACAGTTTGAAAAGGAAGTTGACCTTGCACTGTGGACGTTGATGAAGCAATGTAAGTCTCTTTATAATCTGTGTTTTTCCAGATACAGGCTCCGGCACCGATCTTGAGCGGTGAGCGAAAGTAGAGGGGATTTCTGCGCATGTTTAAGACTGAAGAGCCAATAAGCGCGCACGACTGCGCGCCCTCTGCCCTTATTTTCGACTTCTGCTCATCGAAGGCCACCGCTTTAGTTCCGTGTCTATAGTTTTCTTAGCTTAGTATGTAAAGCACTAATGGACACTGAATAGCAAGCTACACAGACAGACAATAATAAAAACAGTTCTGGCAATGACGAAGCAACGATCTTCACCAGTCAGTCAGAACACAACGGCAGTGTTCGAGAGCGCGACTCAGGCTTCACCGGGTCGGCTGGAACAGCTCTGGTGACCGTCAGGCCCTGGAGTGGACTGACGGACGGTTCTATACACAGTTTGAAAAGGAAGTTGACCTTGCACTGTGGACGTTGATGAAAAAAAATACGATTATTGCCACAAAACAAAAGAACTTTAAAATAAAATAAAAGTAAAAGTAAAAACATAGAAATACAAAAATAAACTAGTGTAGGTACAATAGTGGCAATAGGCTCAGGTCTCAGCATTTGCTGTGAGAACGCAGTCTGCACGGCGCTGGGTTGCAGCCCTCTCTCTGCTACTTGTAAAATTTAGTATTAAAGTACAGCGAGGAAGTACTTATCCTTAGAGACCTTCTACTATCTAAAGTCCCGCGCCTTCACATTTCAAAACGCTTCAATTTTTTTATTATTATTTAAAAAGCACCACCAACACTCTCAACGCATAGTTGATGGCTGTCTCAGCACGCACACATGTGTTGAGAGTGTTGGTGGTGCTTTTTAAATACACTGCAGCGTTTTGAAATGTGAAGGCGCGGGACTTTAGATAGTAGAAGATCTCTACGCTACTCACATTGTTAAAAACAGAAAAAATAAAATGTACATGAAAATAATAGATTGAGAATAAAATATACTTGACAGAAATCGGCAAAGCATAACAGAAGAGCATAAGTGGGTTGGGCTCAGAATGTCCTGACTACCATGACTACCATAATATTAGGTCCTTACATATGAAATTGGCGTTTGGCGAACTGGCAACTTTGATTCAAAATATGTGGCGTTCGGCTAGGAATTCCAAATTCAAATTTATTTCAAATTTAAGACCATGTATTTCTGTGTTCGAATTACGAAATTTATTTGTTATCGCGTCATTTGTTTTTCTTTCACATCGTTCTGTTCACAATATGGAGAACTTAAAATATCGCTATATTTACGAATATGAGTTTCACCTCGGCACTAGTGCTGCAGAAACGGCTCGTAGGATTAACAATGCGTATGGGGAAGCTACTGCAAAAGAAAATACGGTACGTTATTGGTTCCAACGTTTCCGCTCTGGAAATTTTGACCTACAGAACAAGCCTCGTGGACGGCCGGAGACACAAGTTGATAACGAAGAATTAAAAGCAATTGTGGAAGCAGATCCATCGCAAACCACGTCAGAGTTAGCGGCAGGCTTCGGTGTGAGTGATAAAACCATTTTGATTCACTTGAAACAAATTGGAAAAGTGAAAAAACTTGAAAAATGGGTACCGCATGAATTGAGCGACGCAAACAAAGAAACACGCGTCGAGTGTTGCGTTTCACTTCTCAACCGGCACAATAATGAAGGCATTTTGAATCGTATCGTTACTTGTGATGAAAAATGGATCTTGTACGACAACCGGAAACGTTCTTCACAATGGTTGAACCCAGGTGAACCAGCCAAATTCTGCCCGAAACGAAAGTTGACTCAGAAAAAGGTACTGGTAAGTGTCTGGTGGACTAGTGCCGGTGTCATCCATTACAGTTTCTTAAGATCTGGGCAAACAATCACGGCTGATGTGTATTGTCAACAATTGCAAACGATGATGGAAAAGCTAGCCATTAAACAACCCAGACTGGTCAATCGATCTAGCCCACTGCTGCTTCAGGACAACGCTCGACCACATACGGCACGTTTGACGGCCGCAAAACTACGGGAGCTGCGACTGGAATGTCTTCGACACCCACCATACTCCCCGGACCTTGCTCCAACTGATTACCATTTTTTTCGGAATTTGGACAACTTCATGCAAGGAAAAAAATTCAATTCTCACGAGGCTGTCCAAACGGCCTTCAAAGATTTTATTGATTCTCGCTCACACACTTTTTTTAGTAAAGGAATCAATGAACTACCTTCGAGATGGCAAAAGTGCATAGATAGCCATGGTACATACTTTGACTAAATAAAAAAATAGTTTCATAAAAAAAAATCGTTTTCATTTCTGCCATATGAAACGCCAATTTCATATGTAAGGACCTAATAATAATAAATACCCTTTTTCCATAATGAATGCCTGTTATCTGTTAAATTACACAGTGCCTATGTGATTTGTTAAGCTAATAAATATATGTTTCATATTATTATGGAGAATAAACGAATTTGTATTTTCGCCTCAGCAGCGCCATCTGAAGGCGCTACTGCAGACTATCCGCCTAGGTGGCTTGACTGGAGTGGCGACCGCAGCGCCCCCAATCTACCCGATTTGTTGTCCACTTTAGGAACTGTAAAGATTGCGCTCCTTTACCTCAACCCTCCATACCTCGTAGGACTTCTAGCGTCTCTAACGGCGAATCCATTCGCGGTGACCTTCATTGGAGTGCTTCCATGATAATGTTGATTCACCTGTATTTGTTCCAGCCCTTCCCGACACGCTGTCGATGGAGAAATGGCTGGTGAAGAATCTGGTGGAGGGCTCCGTGGTCGGCGCTGATCCTCACACCATGACGCGCGACGAGTGGACTCCGCTGCAGGTCCGTTCTTTACGTCACGTCATTCAGTTCAGCGGCGAGCGTTTGACGGACGCATTGCGCGATCGTGACGCCCGCAATCAATCAATCATTTATTCAGGAAATTAAAACAACAAACAGGAAACTAAATTAGGTAGTAATTCACCACTCTCAAGGATGATTCAGCAGTACATACATATACCGGATTCTGTAGGTGTCGACATTTTTCACGATAGCATGCCTAAAGAAAAATATCGGAGTATTATTCTAAAATCTGTTAAAATTTTGATTGATTGAATTAAATCACTTATAACACTTTAAATTTAAATATAATTTATCTTCGATTATTTTTAATAAAAATATGTAATTATAACTTAATGCATGTTTTCTGAATTATAGCATGTTTCTTTTCAATTTATTTCTGAACATTGATGGCACTTTTTTGCAAGTTGTGTTTACCTATAATTAGATAAGCATCTAGCAAAAGCCTGTATTAGATAAATGATTCACATGATGTATTATCTGTTGGTAATCCTAAAATAAAATAAAAATGGCCACACACGGGCACTTTTACACGTCACAATGAATTTACCATGTGCCAGTAAAACGCCGAGGAGCCGACCGGTAAGCATCACTTAGATCAGGGACCAGCGGGGCGCGGAGCATTCGGCGGCGCGTCGAGCGGAAAAATTAAATACTAGTATAACCACATGGCGGACACCGACACGGCCTATAAAAACACGATTTCGAACACAATTGGAATGAAGTGTCAATGTTTGCGCGTGAGGACGTCAGTGTGCGTGCGAGGACGTCTGTACACCCTGTAAATGTATTGTGATGAGTATTTTCTGTTACAGACGGCCCTGACCAAAGCCAATATGCAGTTGGTAGCGATCCCGCTGAACCTCGTGGACGAAGCCAGGACCCAACTCGCGGACCCACCGCCGCCGCGTCCCCACAACCCGGTGGTGCCTCTCTCTGTCAAGTACACAGGTAAATAGATAGTTCTTTTTATGCAAAAAGATTGACAAACGGACGGCCTACCTGCAAGGCCGTTGTCGCCACTTCAGGTTAAATCTAATGTATAAAATTCTCGTGTCACAGTGTTTGTAACCAAACTCCTCCGAAACGGCTCGACCGATTCTTGTGATTTTTTTTTATTTTAATACTTTACCTCATTAGAATTTACCAAATTAATTAGTACGCCGGCAGGCAGATCATGGTGAACTAACATTGTGACCTGACATCTTTTTTCATGTATACCTGTGATCACAAATAAACATTTCTGATTTCTGATCCTCTCTGATCCAATTTCTTGCCACCATGGATTCTCTATGCTCACCTCAATCTGCGGGACCCACAGGTCCCTGGAGGGATCTCGTTCCCAGGGGAACGCGATAAAAAAGCTAGTCTAAATATATAAAACTCAAAGGTGACTGACTGACTGACATAGTGATCTATCAACGCACAGCACAAACCACTGGACGGATCGGGCTGAAATTTGGCATGCAGGTAGATGTTATGACGTAGGCATACGCTAAGAAAGGATTTTTCAAATTTCCCACGGGAACGCGAAAAATCGGGATTTTACTTTTTAATATTTAAAGCTAGTTTAGTATAAATACCATTGAGAAGCATTGTGGTAGGCATGAGCAACTACTGTAAGGAACCGTACATTGCGCTTGGCCGGTGTTTTTTTAATTATTGGCTGTTTTTTTTCATCAGGCAAAACCGCAGAGCAGAAGATAGAGGAGCTAAGAAGCAAAATGGCGGAGAAGAAAGCAGCGGCGCTCGTCATTACTGCACTCGACGAGATTGCTTGTAAGTGGGAATAGAAGAAGAAAGAAGAAGAAGGATGATGATGAGAATGATGATGATGATGATGATTCAAAAAATTCAAAATTCGATGACGATTCAAAATTCAATAATTTATTCCGCAAATTGGCCACATAGGGGCACTTTTACACGTCAGAAAAAGAATCTACCAGCGCTTCCTGGACCCATTGCTTGAGAAGAAGCGCCGCAACAAACTCAAGCAGAAGGCCTTTTTAAAAAAATCCGCATAGTTACAAAATTAACATTTGCATTACATGTATAAAATATACATATAGGTACGTACTAAAATTACATTGAAGGGATGTAACTAACCTTAACTTAAAACTTAAATCTAAGATCTTAGAGATGTATACGATGACGATGATGATGATGATGAGGAACAGAAGATCAACAATTAATAATAATAAATATCTTGGGACATTTCACACATATTGGCCTAGCCCCAAACTAAGCAAAGCTTGTACTATGGGTGCTAGACAACGATATAAATACTTATATAGAAAAATACATACATATATAAATACCAACATCCATGACTCAAGTACAAACATTCGTGTTCATCACACAAAGTTTGCCCCGAGCGGGACTCGAACCCGCGACCATCGGAACAGAAGGCAGGGTCACTACCAACTGGACCAATCCGGCCGTCCAATTCATTTTATCACGAATATTAGTTATGTTAGCGCGTAAGTTATGTTAGTTAAATTATGTTAGCGCGTAAGTTATGTTAGTTAAATTATGTTAGCGCATAAGTTATGTTAGTTAAATTTTGTTAGCGCGTAAGTTATGTTAGTTAAATTATGTTAGCGCGTAAGTTATGTTAGTTAAATTATGTTAGCGCGTCAGTTATGTTAGTTAAATTATGTTAGCGCGTAAGTTATGTTACTTAAATTATGTTAGCGCGTCAGTTATGTTAGTTAAATTATGTTAGCGCGTCAGTTATGTTAGTTAAATTATGTTAGCGCGTCAGTTATGTTAGTTAAATTATGTTAGCGCGTAAGTTATGTTAGTTAAATTATGTTAGCGCGTAAGTTATGTTAGTTAAATTATGTTAGCGCGTAAGTTATGTTAGTTAAATTATGTTAGCGCGTAAGTTATGTTAGTTAAATTATGTTAGCGCGTAAGTTATGTTAGTTAAATTATGTTAGCGCGTCAGTTATGTTAGTTAAATTATGTTAGCGCGTAAGTTATGTGAGTTAAATTATGTTAGCGCGTAAGTTATGTTAGTTAAATCATGTTAGCGCGTAAGTTATGTTAGTTAAATTATGTTAGCGCGTCAGTTATGTTAGTTAAATTATGTTAGCGCGTAAGTTATGTTAGTTAAATTATGTTAGCGCGAGCGAAAGGACGAAAGAGATCGAGAGAAAGAAAGAGCGAAAGAATATAGCTTTTTATAGGTTCAATAATTGTTTAACTAGTTTTAGATTAGTTCTTGAACTCGTTACAAACAAACAAATCTATAACAAATTACTACTACTACTACAGCCTATTTGCGTTCCACTGCTGGGCACAGGCCTCCTCTCATCACGAGAGGGTTTGGGCTATAGTCTCCACGCGGGCCCAGTGCGGATTGGGGACTTCACACACATCGTGCTGGTTTCCTAACGATGTTTTCCTTCACCGAAAAGCTCAGTGGTAGATTCAAATTGAATTTCGCACATAAGTAAACTTAGAGGTGCCAGCCGGAATCGGACCCCCGACCCTCTGCATGAGAGGCGGTAGGTAAATATCTTTTACGTCACCCATGGCCGTAAAGTGTGATTTTCTGCCCGCTACGCAGAGAGAAAATCTCACTTTCTGGCCAAGGCAAGACGTAAAACTTTTGACAAACCACGGGCGGCAATTCGTAAAGCCCCAGATCGCATATTTATGGCCCTCACCTTCGGTTCGGGCCACAGAAACCTGCGATCTGGGACATTTACGAATTCACCACCCTAGGTCTGTAATGTACTATTTTAATATAAGTATGTTTGATGTAATTGATTCCAGACACCCTAAACCTCCGCGGTAGCGACATAGACTACAACCCCGTGTTTTTCTCGTACCTCGTGATCACTGCGACCACTTTGGACCTTTTTTGGGGGGACGGGGTGCTATCGGAGGAGGTGAAAGGTCATCTTAAGTGGGAGGGGGTGGAGCTGAATGGGCATCCTTACGGGGATGTCACTAGGCATCTTGTTGCTATGGCGGTGAGTTTTTTTTGTATGTATGTTCCGCGATAACTCCGTCAGTTATAAACCGATTTCGATGATTCTTTTTTTAATCGAAAGGTGGTACCTCCGGGTTGGTCCTATTTTAATTTGGCTCGGTTCCGATGATGGGATCCATGAGAAACTGAGGGAATTCCTCTCATCACGAGAGGGTTTGGGCTACAGTTCCCACGCGATCCCAATGAGGATTGGGGACTTCACACACATCCTTGAATTAGTTCTTAGATGCGTGCAGGTTTCCTCGCGATGTTTTCCTTACGTGGAAAATTCAAATTGAAATCTTATTTATATAGAACAAGAAACTGACTGACTGATCGATCAACGTAGAGCCGAAACTACGGGTCGTAGAGAGCTGAAGTTTGCCATACAGGTTCCTTAGGGAACGCAGGGGAGCACTAAGAGAGGATTTCCCGAAATTCCCACGGGAACACTAAAAAAAACGGGATTTTCAATTTTAATATTTCTGCGCATACGAAGTTGCTAGTAACTAATAACATAAGTTAATAGTTGTGTCTTGCTATTCATGAGTTTGGTTGAGAACACAGGACTCACTCACGACTATGGTTTCTCTTTACAGAGAGAGTTGTCGGAGAGCGGTGACTGTTCCCACTCTGTTTGGCTGTCCAGCGAAGCCAGTGAAGCGATCCATCGTGCGGCCGCCGGGGTATTTTTTTAACCTTGTCAAAACCCGGCGAACTTCGTACCGGCTAACAGTCACGCGTGACGTGAGCTGTCAATTGCGGAAGATGGTAGAAGCGAATTTTAAAATGATCATGATTTTTTTGCGTGCAGTTTTTGATATTTTAATGATTACTATTCCATTCGGGGCGGAGACAAACCCAAAATATCAAAGTAATCGTAATCCGTTTTCGAGCTATAAGTGGTATAACTAACACGACTTTGTTTCATCGTATGATAGATTAACTTTTTGCCCGCGTGGAATACGGTTATCGCGTTCCCGCGGGATGTATGCTTTTTTCCGGGATGAAAACTAGCCTATGTCCTTTCCCGGGACTATCTCCATACTAAATATCATCATCCAAATCGGCCCAGCGGTTGAAGCGTGAAGATGTAACAGGCAGACAGAGTTACTTTTCCATCTAATACATAAAATTCTCGTGTCACAGTGTTTGTAACCAAACTCCTCCGAAACGGCTCGACCGATTCTTATGAAATTTGGTGGGTATGTTCAGTAGGTCCGTAAGAATAGGACGTAAGCTATTTTTCATTCGCAAAAAAAATCTTAGGCGGTACGAAGTCCGCGGGGTCAGCTAGCCTATTATGGATATTAAAAATTGAAAAAAATCTGCCCTATAACTAAGGACTCTTATTATTATCATATTACGTATTTTTTAGCATTTGCCTTTTATTAACTTACCGTAACGTTTTTATTTATTTTCCAGGGCGAAAACGTCAAAAAACCTTTGTGTTTGATATCGGAAGTGTCACCGGTGGCGCTCGCTAAACTCATCAAGAACGACGTCGAATTGGAGGTAAGTACAAACATACAAACTTACTTTTATTATAGAAATTCAAATTCATATTTAAATTCAATCATTTATTCAGCAAATTGGCCAAATAGGGGCACTTACACGTCAGAAAAAGAATTTACCAGCGCTTCCTAGACCCGTTGCTTGAGAAGAAGCGCCGCAACAAACTCAAGCAGAAGACCTTTTTTCAAAATTACATTTACATTACGTGTATAAAATATACATATAGGTACGTATTAAAATTACATTGAAGGGATGTATATAAAGTCCCTAACTTAAACTTAAATCTAAGATCTTAGAGATGTATAGTCTCCAAGGGTCCAGAAAAAAAAACATGGAGATGGCCCTAATTGTCAAATAAATATAAATTCCATAGATGTCGACAGTCCCAAAATGTCAATAAATAATGAAATACATCATGTATAAAAGAGTTCATTAATACATGTCAATAAGAACATGATGAGGTCTCTCGCTTAAAATGTTTGACTTAGTAATATATTTAAAGCTAATGATTATTTTTAAACGTCATTGCAAGCATGAACAGAAAACCCAGAATGTCAACCTTCATACAAGTCAGCGTACGCCCGGAATAAGTGTTAAATGCGATAATAGATGTCGCTGCCTAGGTAGCCTGCATACAAATTTGAAATCGCATGAACAATATTCAGGGGGCGTTGTATGACAATTTTGATGCGCCCGCCCCCTAGATATTGCTCACGGTTCCCCTTGTTTACGCATAATTTTTTTGGCAGAATTCGATTTTGCATAATAAGTACAGGCATAATAGTGTTTACGCCGAAACTAAACTCGCATAACGATCTTTCGTCGAATTCTATTACGTATAATCTATTTACGCCGAATGGTTTTCACGCATAATTTTCGAATTTCGAATATTGTTTAGGCAGAAAATTACTTTCGCCGAAATTCGTTACGCCGAAAACTACTTTCGCATACCTTTATTCTCGTCGAAATAATTAAATGAGTATCCTGTATAACATCAATCATGATCTTGGGGGGAAGGGGATTTTTACTAACTGATAATTTCGTTTACTTATATAAAAAATAACCTAAACTATGCGAGTCGGCTTTGCTCCAAACTTTGGGTGTTACCGCGCACACCGTCCCTACATAATTTGTTATTTCGGACATAAATTCGGACAATATTTCGGCCTATCCAAATTCTGGTAAATTACTAGTATGCCAAACAATATTATGCATAATAAAATTCGGCCAAGTCAACATTATGCCAACACAATATTCGGCTAAACACCCATTCGGCCAATAAAGAATTATGCTTAATAAAAATTCGGCAAAGTCAAGATTCGGCGTAGATAAACTATGCGAAGCCTGTTATGCGTAAACAGTTTCGGACAAAAAGAATTATGCCAAATAGAGGGCACCCATTGCTCACACAGAGCTTTTCCTATGTACGCCGCTAAGTAGGAAGTTATAGAGACTAATAATCTCCTTACATTGCGGCGTACGTCGGAATAGTACGTTTTGATGCAAGTGTGAAAAGTTCGTCATTTTATCACGAGTCCCTAGTTAAGTTGGCGCGAGCGAAAGCGAGCCTTAACACTATGGACGAGTGAAAATGACAATTTCGCACGTGTATCAAACGAAATTGCGTTCGTTCGGAAATGACAAACTTTTGGCACGTTAAACAGGTATTGAAATGTTTAGTTTTTGAACAACTGTATTAAAAAATATTTTTGTGCGAAATTCAATTCGAATTTTCCATTGAGGTTTTCGGTGAAGGAAAACATCGTGAGGAATCCTGCACGCATCGGCGAAGTAATTCAAGGATTTGTGTGAAGTCCCCAATCCGCACTGGGCCCGCGTGGGGACTATAGCCCAAACCCTCTCGTGATGAGAGGAGGCCTGTGCCCAGCAGTGGGACGCAAATAGGCTGTAGTAGTAGTATTTTGGGCGGACGCTGATTTGTATGAAGGTTGTCAATTTGTCATTGTAGGTTTACTTTACTATTTTCATGATAATACTAGCCGTGTGCCCGCGACTTCGTCCCGCGTAGACTTAGAATTTGCGTACCCGATGATACTATACATATACAGTTCTAATTATAGAAGTATTGAAAAATTGGTTTGACCCGTGTAAAACCCGTTCCCGTGGAAATATCGGGATAAAAAGTATCCTATATTATAGCCCGGGTCTTAAACTATCACCATACCAAATTTCATCGAAATCGGTCCACTCTTTGCGACTTAAAGGAAGGACAAACAAACACACTTTCACATTTATAATGAAATGAAAATAGTTTATTGAGTTGTTCAATACATTTAGCCCAGTAAAAGATTGGTATTACCTATTAAGTAATGATATACCTGTAACAGGTGACCCCTACTATTAGTATGGATTGTTATGCCTTCTGCTGAGTTTCTTGCGGCGCTTCTTCTCAAGCAATGGGTCTAGGAAGCGCTGGTAAATTCATTTTCTGACGCGTGAAAAGTGCCCCTATGTGGCGAATTTGCTGAATAAACGATTGAATTTTGATTTTTTTGATTTTTGTTGAATAAATAATGTTTGTGTCGTATTGTTTTTGACAGGGTTTCCGCAACTGTCACGTCAGAGACGGCATCGCCGTGACTCGCTTCATCCGCTGGCTTCACTCGCAACTCGACGCCGGGGCGGTGATCAACGAAATGCAAGCCGCTGAAAAACTGCTGGAGTTCCGCAAGTTAGTGAATCTAAGATTCAAGTTCAATGTAGGGACTATAGATCCCTTAAATGTAATTGGACTCTTACATCCATATCAATTTTCCATATTATTATTATTTTTTATTATGAAATATTTATAGAGGCTTAAGTACACTGAAGTGACTATGCCAGCCTCATTGGAGGACACAAGAAAAAAAATAGGTTTAAGGCGAATTCCCACTAGAGAGAGATCCTCGGATAAAATAGGCTGTAGTAGTAGTAGTAGAGATCAATAAGAAAAGTAATAATAAAGCTTAATAGTAGATTACAGACCTAGGGTGGTGAATTCGTAAATGTCCCAGATCGCAGGTTTCTGTGGCCCGAACCGAAGGTGAGGGCCATAAATATGCGATCTGGGGCTTTACGAATTACCGCCCGTGGTTTGTCAAAAGCTTTACATCTTGCCTTGGCCAAGAAGTGAGATTTTCTCTCCGCGTAGCGGGCAGAAAATCCCACTTTACGGCCAAGGGTGATGTAAAGTAATATAAAAATAAAGCTTCACCAAAAACTATGTTTTATACATTGCATGATACTCACTGATAAATTGTATACATATGTAAGTTTCTCGATAAGTGAAATGTAAAATTTCTTTTGAGAAATAAAGTTCTTTAACCATAAGTAACAAAATAATCGTGTTTCCAGAGAAGAAGCGGACTTCATGGGGCCCTCCTTCGAAACCATCGCCGGAGCGGGCCCCAACGGGGCCATCATTCACTACAGCCCCGCGAAGGAGGGCTCGGGGGTCATCAGGAGGGACGAAATGTTCCTGCTCGACTCCGGTGGACAGTACAGGTTAGTAGTTAGGCATAGAAACTTTAAGATAAACCTAGAACAACAACGTTAATACAGCATGACACGAATTAGAAGGCGCGTGGTGAAGCACTTAACCCGTTGCCGCAGAGTCTATTATAGCTTAATCCACGCGCCTTCTAAGTTGTGTAAACCTGTACAACAAGTAGAATATTAAAATAAGTTTTTTCAAAAATGAAATTTTTGTGACACACTTTTATTTCATTAATAATTTCAGCTCACATTTCCGACATTCGGGTTTATAGTTTTTTCTTAATATTTTACTTGTTCTTACTTATTGGTTTAACCTGTATGTAACCAATTTGTGACGCTTCCATATTATCATTCACTCATTGAATCCATTCGTGCCAGTTATAGTGAATGGATCTTTGTAAATGTACTGTCCTTTTTCAGGGACGGCACCACCGACATCACTCGCACGCGGCATATGAGCGGCAACCCTACTGCGGCCCAGAAGAACGCTTTCACTAGGGTCCTCAAGGGACAGATTAGCGTGGGCAGCGCGCTGTTCCCACAAGGGGTCAAGGTTAGGTTCCAATACCACCACTACAGCCTATTTAACTCATAGCATTTATTTTCACAGCCTCTACAACATAAAGGAAAAACCGGCCAAGTGCGTGTCGGGCCACGCGCAAAATATAGGGTTCCGAAGTTGACGATGCCCACAGTACCTTTCTAAGACTTATTAGCATCTAGCTAGCCTGTGGTATGACGTGCCCGCCCGACCCAACCGCTCGAGAAAAATCATTGGTTTTTTAATCATTTCATAAGTTGGTCGACTATAACTCGTAAGTTTGTACAGCCTACTTAGCTGTGATAGTTTTCCTTTCAACTACGTTATATATGCCACAACCGTGATTTTTTTCAGCCATCCAAATACCACCATTTAGCTGGCAGGGGGGGGGGACACGTGACTCTAACAAAAAATAGCACTTTAAAGCTTAGTATTTCGCAAACACATCACTTAATAAAAAAAACTTAATGAACAAACCCACAATATTTTTTTAAGACCTATTCAACGATATGCCGCACCATGGGGTACGCAAGAAAAAAAAATTACATCCCCACTTGACGAGTAGGGGAGGTACCCTATAAAAAAAAATATTTCAAAATTTTATTGTACCACTTTGTCAGCGTAACTAATATGTATATTCATGCCAAATTACAGCTTTCTAGAACTAAGCATCTCCGAGCAATAGTGCGGACAGACGGACGGACGGACGGACATGGCGAAACTATAAGGGTTCCTTGTGGACTTCGGAACCCTAAAAAATGAAAAACCTAGAAATGGACAGAAAAGAATATAATATGTTTGTACAAAAAAAGGATGTTTGTGACTTTGATTCCAGATCAAAGCATAAATTAGTAAAACCCAAAATGAACCTTACTATATTTAGTAAAAGCCCCTAAATTACCGAATCATCTTCAACAAGAAACGAATGACAAAATTATGTTAAAAAAATTTAGTAATATATTAATTGGAAAATGCTATTATGGTATTGACGAATACTTGACGGTCAGAAATTTAATTTAATTTAATTTGAATTCCTACAATAAATTATGGTAATATTTATTAAACATAATTTTAACATAATGACATGCTAATTTGCTTAAATGATGACGTTATTTTCGATATTTAAAAAAAAATGTACCTATACTTATCTCTGTTGACTTAAAATGCACTTTAATTATAAATTACTAATATATTCTTAGATAAGTAACACTCTTTAGGTTAAGTATCCATGTATTGTAATGCCCTTGCAGGGTGACATGTGTATAGTTAGACTTATTAAAAAAAAACCAACACCTTTTGTAATTTGCTAAACCATGAGACAATAAATAAATATGAGTATGAGTATGAGTAAGAAAACGATAACGAAAAATAATGACAAATTAAATACATTGAAAACGACCGTAGACATAAGAGTAACATTTATCATTAACGAGCTCTTGCCCGCGACTTCGTCTGCAAAGACTTTCGTACTAAACTTGCCATCTAAATTAGACCAATATGTGTACCTACACGCTGTCATACTCTCAAAACCTAATGCATTAAAAGCTAAAAAAGCGGTCCAATAGTCACTCAGGTTGACAGAGTTTATATAGAAAAAAAGTTTCTTATTAACACGCTTTTATTAGGTCGACCTGTATGTAAGTAACTATGTAATGGAATCTTGCAAGCTAAATTTGACCCAGTCTCCGATTTCCGATTGAGCTGAAATTTTGCACGAATATGTAAATCGCGCGACAATGCAATATTATGATGACGTGGAGCTGATCTGATGATGGAGCTGGAAGGTGGCCATAGGAACTCCGTAATAAAACTACATTCATCTAATTTAGGCTCGTTTGATTTGTCTTGAAGGGTTGATGAAGGATTTACTAAGAAAAGTACAGTCGGAAATAAAAGCGTGTCCCAAATTTTTTATTATTGTTTTTAGGGTTCCGAAGTCCACAAGGAACCCTTATAGTTTCGCCATGTCCGTCCGTCCGTCCGTCCGTCCGTCCGTCCGTCCGTCCGTCTGTCCGCACTATTGCTCGGAGATGCTTAGGTCTAGAAAGCTGTAATTTGGCATGAATATGCATATTAGTTACGCTGACAAAGTGGTACAATAAAATTTTGAAATATTTTTTTTTATAGGGTACCTCCCCTACTCGTAAAGTGGGGATGTAATTTTTTTTTCTTGCGTACCCCATAGTGCGACATATCGTTGAATAGGTCTTAAAAAAATATTGTGGGTTTGTTAAAACCATTTTTTGATTAAGTGATGCGTTTGTGAAATATTAAGCTTTAAAGAGCTATTTTTTGTTAGAGTCACGTGTCCCCCCCCCCCCCCCCTGCCAGCTAAATGGTGGTATTTGGATGGCTGAAAAAAATCACGGTTGTGGCATATATAACGTAGTTGAAAGGAAAACTATCAGAGCTAAGTAGGCTGTACAAACTTACGAGTAATAGTCGACCAACTTATAATGATGATTTTTCTCGAGCGGCAGGGGCGTCGGGCGGGCACGTCATACCACAGGCTAGCTAGATGCTAATAAGTCTTAGAAAGGTACTGTGGGCATCCTCAACTTCGGAACCCTATAATTTGCGCGTGGCCCGACACGCACTTGGCCGGTTTTTTTTTGTTCGACTTACGAGTAGACTTTTTATCAAGTAGAGACTCGTTTCCAGGGCAACGTGCTAGACAGTTTCGCCCGCAAGGCGCTATGGGACGTGGGTCTGGACTACGCGCACGGCACCGGCCACGGGGTGGGGCACTTCCTGAACGTGCACGAGGGGCCCGCGGGGGTCTCGTGGAGGCCCTACCCGCGGGACCCCGGCCTCAAGCCCCACCAGATACTCAGCAACGGTGAGTGACGACAACAACGACAATTGTGGATTGATAAAATGGCGATAGGATGCGATGAGAATGATGACGATTTGACAGTGATTATGATGATGATGATGGGGTTGACGATGATGATAGTGATGATTATGGTGATGGATGATGATGAGAAACGGTGATGATTGTCAGTGGTGACTATCAGTGATGATGTGAACGTGCACGAGGGGCCCGCGGGGGTGTCGTGGAGGCCCTACCCGCGGGACCCCGGCCTCAAGCCCCACCAGATACTGAGCAACGGTGAGTGACGACCAGAGACAAGATAGTTATATAGACTGTCAATACAATACAATACAATACAAATACTCTTTATTGAACACCACACAATAGAGAAAAAAAGAACAGAACAAAAAAGATCAGGAAAACATGTCAATCTCCTTCTTTACGGCGTACAATAGGCCGCAAAAGTGCATGGTCGGTAGGAAATCATAATGGCATGCCGCCGTTAAGTGGCGCCATCTATGAGCACGTTCATTGATCTAAGTTCATCTAAGAATTCGGTTAAAAACTTCTCACTAGATGGCGCTGATATCGGTCATAGCATACAAAAATAAAACATTTTTTTCCCTTTCTGGAACTTGGTATTTTCGGTGACTGAGTAAACCTGCTTACTCTCCCTCAACTATTCCATACAGCAGTGTTCTTCATGTCGAATTTGCATTTTCGATTATTTCAATAAACCACGAGATGGCGAGATCTAATACCACGAGCACGGCTCAGTGTCAATATTGTGAAACTCCAAATGCAATTCACAATCATTCACAAAAATCTTCTCCGAACAATAATTACACTCGGGTGATTTGAACCCGAGCCATTCGGTGATGTAGTCTTTTCATAGCTGTCCTAAGCCACTCGACCATCGAAACATGTTGCTGAGGCATTGAAATTCATTACTACTATCGTCAATTTAATTTTATGTCCAGATATTATACGCATAAAAAAATAAAGGGTAGACTGAACATTTGAAAACACCCTAATATTTTTTTGTTTTAATAGAAGCAATCTTCACTGGTCGTTATTACGTCAGCTCGTTGTCTGTTCCTATTTCTGTTGTTTTTCTTTTATTATAGTTGGATTACTTCATTAATAATGAGTTCTCGTTGAAATATTGACTTTGTCACAAGATCGCGACCTAACAAAGCAAAAAGCAAGCTTTTGCAATGCAAAAAGATTACAGTAATTGCTAGTCGAACCGGTATAACGTAAGTATTTTTTTTTATTCCTAGCTTTCTATAAGTGCTATCACCTACTTATAATTATTCCTTAATCATAAATTATCATAATATTTCTGAAAATTTTTGCAGAGGAAAACAGATGTTCTCTTCGTAATGAGGGTTTGCAGTATCGTGTCGAGGCTGGGGAGGCAGCTGCCCCCTGATCTAATACAAAATGCCCCGACAAAATCGATCCACCCCCCTGGATCTGAAGCTGAATATGCGCTTGCCCCCCTGAGAGAAGCTGGGTACGCCCTATGGTAGATGTGCTGGAGCTGACCATGCACGCTACGGTCGCGTGCTTCAATCGCCGCGGCCGCGATCAAAGGCCAGTGCCTTGCCTTGGAATACCACCACCACCACAACAGTCTATTTTACGGCCCACTGCTGGGCACAAGCCTCCCCTCATCACGAGAGGGGTCTTGGAATACCACCTTTAGTTTATTGAAAGTTATTGACAAGTGATCAGACCTGTAAAACTCAAGTTATAAGTGCTAAGTTTAAGTATAAATACCTGAGTAAGTTAGTAGTGACTATAGCCTGTTAGATAATTCGAGAGAAAAACTAAACAAAGATACGACAAGCACGTGATCACTGCAAATATTGTAAGTATTGTTTTACTTTAAAATAATCATATTCAACAGTTTGATGAATAGATAAAATATCTAATAACAGGGTGTTATAGATTAAATGTGATATTCATCTATGTCTGTCGTTGTTGTAAGTAACTATAGTGAAGAATAAAATATCCAACATGTGTGATATTGTATTATTATTGGATAGTGATATAATGAATAGCCTGAGAACGCTTCCTCACAAGAAAACACAGCAAACAATTTCATTAAAGTAACAGAACAATTTATTCTTGATAAAAAAAAATATAGGTCTTAACAAAAATGTAAAAAAAAACCTTTCCAATCCGATATCACGAATTATCTAACAGACTATAATAAATGATATTTTTTTTATTGTGGAGAAGCTTCAATCCTCTTTCCGAGTTCGGAAATGAATACTTAAGCTATATCCTCAATAAAATGTTATTTATAAAACAGGCCGTTCCTACAGCGAGAAACAATTGAAAGCGCTTATTATTTAAGTTTTAATTTGTATAAAAAATACCGTCTTAAAACATATCAATTTATTTCACCATATCAGCCGATAGACGTCCACCGCTGAACATAGGCCTCCCCCAAGACTCGCCACTCCGACCGGTCTTGTGCCGCTCGCATCCACCGACTTCCCGCGACCTTCACCAGGTCATCGCTCCAGCTTGTTGGAGGCCTACCGACAGCTCGTCTTCATCGGCCGTCAGTTCTGCGAGCCATGTGCCCCGCCCCCTGCCACTTATCAATTTATTTATAATGGTTTATGTTCTGCTATTTTCAGTTTAACACGGTTTAATAATCAAGAATAGTTTATTTTAGCATTAAAATAATTGTATCGAGCGATCAGCGAAGTGTCATCATTATATGTGAAACGAAAACTTAAATGCGAAATAATGATATAACCAAAAATAGTATTTTTAACATTTACAAGTTGCTATTTTTATGAAAAGTATCTTAAATATGGAATGTAGCGAACAGCTGGGTAACGGATCGGCCTAAATATCACAAATTGCGTATAAAGTATAAGTATAAATAAATGAGGAAAGATTTATTTTGTTTAAAACATAATTACTTGGTTGTATTGGTAATTGATTATTGGTTTGGCATTTTTTGGGAAATAATATATACTTTTATTATGTTTATTTAATTCACGTATAATAGAATTTAAAAATATTAATAAAGTTTATTTAGTTTAAACCAAGAATATTGTTTTATTTCTAGTTATAGATAATTATACTACTACTACTGCAGCCTATCTTTGAATTACTTCGCAGATGCGTGCAGGTTTCCTCACGATGTTTTCCTTCACCGAAAACCTCTGTGGTAAATTCAAATTGAATTTCGCACATTAAGTAAACTTAGAGGTGCGAGCCGGAATCGAACCCCCGACCCTCTGCATGAGACGCGGTAGGTCGAACCACTAGGCCACCACGGCTTAGATAATTATAACAGAACAATTATTAATTTAATCCACTTATGAAAAGTTCAGAAAAAAATAGTAGGTATTGTTAAAAGAAAAAAAACTAAAAATATCTTGTCACTTGTCCAGAATCGATCCTCGGTCTATCATTTCGTTACACCAAGGCGCTAATTAACTAAGCTATCGACTCATGTTACGAGTGGCTGAAATATAGGTTCAGATACGTTTTAATTATGTTGCTTTCAAATAACAACGCCATCTTACGGCGCTGCCAGTTGACTTTTTGAAATTCACGTAGCTAGTAGCACGTAGCACGCCATCGACGCCGAACCGCTTCGTTCAGAGGAATCTCGACTTTGTCGTGGCCATGCACTTTTGCAGCCGACTGTACATCGGCAATAGCCAGCTTCAAATATTCATACTTCGCCTGTACAGCGCCATCTAGATGTTGCTCATGGAGTTCAAATTTGTATGCAGGCTACCTAGGCAGCGACATCTATTATCGCATTTAACACTTATTTCGGGCGTACGCTGATTTGTGTGAAGGTTTTCATTCTAAGTTTACCTTACTTCTTCTATAGTGCCGACTTAAGAAATTTGAAATTTGAAATTTCTTCTAAATCGGTTCTGCGGCTTAAGCCTGAACAGGTAACAGACAGTCAGGGTTACTTTCGCATTTATAATATTTATACTTTTTGTGATGAGCACGAATTTTTGCACCCGAGTTGTCTATATTTCAAGCTTTCTTTGGTTTGGAGCTGGGTCGAATTGTGTGAAAGAATCACCGCAGTCCCGAGATATTTATCGACTAGCTTCTTCCCGCGGCTTCGTTCCCGCGGGAACTATGCGTTTTCCGGGATAAAAAGTAGCCTATATGTTGACCAGTATTATAATCTACACCCATACCAAATGTTGTTGTAATCCATCCAGTAGTTTTAGAGTTAAATCCGGACATACACACACACACAGACATTTTTTCTGAAAAAATAAATCGTTATTTTGTGTTCAGTATTAATATATATATATATATTAGTATTTGCCTTTGCCCACAGAGCCAGGGTACTATGAGGTGGGGCAGTACGGCATCAGACATGAAGATCTGGTGGAAACCATTAATGTCACCAAGGATTCCGATCATCCCAGGGTAAGTTGCTCAAAACTTAACCGAACGCGAAGTTTACAACTTACAATCCCAAGTCTCTGTGTAATAAGAGGATTTCAAAAAAGAATTATAGTTATAATATTAGTTGTAAATTGTTTAGAAATACACTTTGCGTTCGGCTCGCCATCTAGCTTCAAGTAGCGGAGCACCTGCTAAACGGTCGGGTAATCGGGGTTCAGCCACTGGCCGCTAGATGTCGATCTAGTGTTAACCCGGGTTTCGGAGCACGCACTACAGTATGGGCTCTGCCACTCTTCTTGTATCGTTTCTCTATACTATACTTTTTTTTTCGTTTATCGTGCAGGCAGCTAATCTGCTGGGAGATTACGATGGCCGTGGAGTGTTGGGCTTCCACACACTGACCGTGGTACCCAACCAACGAGCCTGCATCGATGTCAAACTGTTGGACAACTTCGAGGTAACATCTACTAGTCAATATAACTAAATATTTTTATTATTGAGCTTGTATACTTAAAAGATATTTACATGTTTAGTTGTTAATGAAATATGTACCTACACACACATATACTCACACAAAAGCATACACTCTACAGATAGCCTATTTAGAAACATGACTGTGCCAAAACCAAACCAAGCCAAAACTACTGATCGAAGGAAGCTGAAATGTGGCATTGTTGGGAGTATAGGAGATTATATAGGTACCAAAATTCCCACGGGAACGGAAAAAAACGGGTTTTCCATTTTAATGTTTATGCGCATATTATTATGAAGTCGCGGTTTTAACAGTTAGTCTAAATAATATAAAAGGCAAGGGTGACTTATTCCGCCCCGAATAGGAGAATAAACCATTAAAATATCGAAAAATTCACGCAAAAATATAATTTTTAATTAATTCGCTCCCGCCATCTTCCGCAATTGACAGCTCACGTCATTCATCGATTGTTAGGCGGTACGAAGTTCGCCGTTTCAGCTAGTTTTTAGGGTTCCGAAGTCCACAAGGAACCCTTATAGTTTCGCCATGTCCGTCCGTCCGTCCGTCCGTCCGTCCGTCTGTCCGCACTATTACTCGGAGATGCTTAGGTCTAGAGAGCTGTAATTTGGCATGAATATGCATATTAGTTACGCTGACAAAGTGGTACAATAAAATTTTGAAATATATTTTTTTATAGGGTACCTCCCCTACTCGTAAAGTGGGGATGTAATTTTTTGTTCTTGCGTACCCAATGGTGCGGCATATCGTTGAATAGGTCTTAAAAAAATATTGTGTTGTTGTGTTGAAACCATTTTTTGATTAAGTGATGCGTTTGTGAAATATTAAGCTTTAAAGTGCTATTTTTTGTTAGAGTCCCCCCCCCCCCTGCCAGCTAAATGGTGGTATTTGGATGGCTGAAAAAAATCACGGTTGTGGCATATATAACGTAGTTGAAAGGAAAACTATCAGAGCTAAGTAGGCTGTACAAACTTACGAGTAATAGTCGACCAACTTATAATGATGATTTTTCTCGAGCGGCAGGGGCGTCGGGCGGGCACGTCATACCACAGGCTAGCTAGATGCTAATAAGTCTTAGAAAGGTACTGTGGGCATCCTCAACTTCGGAACCCTATAATTTGCGCGTGGCCCGACACGCACTTGGCCGGTTTTTAATATATTTTTCCGACTATAAAATGTGTAGCGAAGCTCTCTCGACGCTCGAAAGCACAGCTTTCAGATAAAACCAGCAATATCGAGTGATAAAGCGCCTCTTGACATTCTGATATTGAAACTGAGATAAGTCAGCTACCGACTTTCATAATACTGTTCCATTGTTTATTATCCTACTTTTACGGTGTCCTTTTATGTGTGTTCTGAAAATAAAGAGCAAAATAAAATGTTCTTATACATGATGGGTCAGATTATATAGCGGCCACGGCCACGGCTTTCTCAATACCTTAAAAAGTACTTTTAATTTTAATTTTCAGTTTTCGCGCTAAAAAGCTTAGTCTGTGACGTCACTAGGATAGTAAATAAGTACCTAGTACCATACATGTCAAGTCTTTGTAACGCTTTGTTTACAGCAGAAGTGACGTCACAGTAGCTAACAATACGGCGGCTACCGTTTTGGGACAGGTTAAAAAACAACATTTTATAAATGTAATTATAAAATTATTTATGCATTTTTATGATGAAAAGTCGACGTTTTGGGTAGCATTTTTATATTGTTATTATTTGTTGGTACATTTTCATGTCACGGGCCCATGGGGACCCGGTCATTCGCATTCATGGGGCCGAAGCCAACATGAAGAGGCTTTTGGTACCTTTTACTAGAAATGTGAGATGGCCGCAATTGTGGAGATCTGTCCTCCCAATACAACATGAGGCTGTACTGGCGGACAGCCCTCCCCAGTTGCCAAACTATTGCCGAGGAAGGAAGAGACTTTGAGTGGGCTATGTGGATGGGAGGTGTGGACTGGAAAATCGGGCTATGGAGTGAGATTACGGACATCTGCCTGATCAATATCTCACAAATTGAAGGCAAGGCAGACGGTGACTCGCCGCTTACGCACTAACCTAAAGGCTAGCCTTCGTGGGCCCCCTATACAGGCCACCGCACGGGTGGCGATTATTATTATTATTATTTTAAATATGATAGATTATATAAAAAAGCCTTTTAATATAATCTATCATAAATCAGTTCTTCCCGATTTTTCCTTGAATGGTGTATAATACCCTATTCACAGTTGGCGTACATAAACGCGTATCACAAGCGTGTTTTGGACACCCTGGGTCCAATCCTGGAAGAACGAGGTTTGCTGGACGACAAGAAGTGGCTGGAGTTGGAATGTTCTCCCATATTTAGGGAATAACAACAGGTTAGTACATGTATACTTACTAATATTATAAAGAGAAAAGATTTGATTGTTTGTTCATAATGGATGGACGTAAAAGTGGGGATGAAATTCCAATAAGTGCGGATAAAGTCGCGGGCAATAGCTAGTTATATTCTTACTAGCTTCTGCCCGCAACTTCGCCCGCGTGGAATTCGGTTATCGCGTTCCCGCGGGAACTACGCGTTTTTCCGGGATAAAAAGTAGCCTATGTCCTTTCCCGGGACCCCAACTATCTCCATGCCAAATTTCATCTCAATCGGTCCAGCGGTTGAAGCGTGAAGAGGTAACAGACAGACAGACAGAGTTACTTTCGCATTTATAATATTATTAGTATGGATCCCATTTGTTGATAACTTGCATAGATGTGCCCGCGACTCTGTCTGCTTGAAATAAATATCTTAAAAATGATGATAACTGTTCTTCAAAATCAAATTTTGTTCCCAGAAAGCCTATATTCGGCTCCTACCTCCTTTGTTTTTAAAGTTTTATTTTACAAACATACATATAAAATTATTGTAAAACATAAATAATACATATAAAATTATTGTAAAACATAAATAGTACAAATAGTTATTTGGGTACAAATAAATATCCCTCTAAGGAATTATCATGTAAAACTAAGTTTTTGTAGCTAAGGATCTTTTTTACGTCGATGGTATAGGCAAACGAGCGCACAGCCAACCTGATGGTAAGTGGTCACTGCGGCCCATGGACACCGAAGTCCTTTGATCCCCCATTAAGAAACCATGAGATCTCGAATGCGTTGCCTACCCTGAGGCCTAAGCTGGAATGCCTCTGTGCCAGAAATTTTACCGGCTGCCTTAAACCCCTACCGGAACACAACAGTGCGAGCACTGCTAATGGGGGCTATCGCGTGTGAATTTGCCACTAGAGGCGCTAGTGTCGCGTGAGGTCCAATAACATTCACTTTTCACTGGTTTTGGCGGGCTTCTTGATATAAATTATAATTTCTTTAATTTATCTGTTGAAAAGTGAGCTCCGTCGCGAAATTATCGCAAATATGGATTATTTGGCGATGAATGTAAAAGATTTGATTTTTTTTCCAAACAAAACGGAACTGCACAACGTTGCGGCATAGTTACTCGATATGATGATAGTTATTTATAATTAATAATCTTAATGATATGCAAGATTGAAAACTTTCTTTCGGCGCCGATTTTATTTTTGACACTATGCCTCTGGACCTTAGTCAACAGTGGCGCCAACTGGTGAGCAAAGAAACGATAGTCCCCATTGCCGGCAGGTTAGCAGGGAATGTATTTATTTGAAAAATGCAGTATATTCGTTTTCACCCCTCCTATTCGAAAAGAAGTGTTTTGTTCCCCGTTTAGAGGGAGCAAAATGCGATTTTGCTCCCTCTTCGCTTTTTTTTAATTTTTTTTCATTTCTGCCCCGCTAACAGGGAGCAAAATACGTCTTAGCAGTGCGTTCACGGAGCTGCGGAGACTGTAAAAAGTTGCATTCAAAAGTCGCGTCTTTTTCGTATTTAGAATTTTATATATCGGCTTTTTACATAAATACTTTATTACACATACTAAAAATCCATAAATTCATACTTACTTTTGATAAATTATTTTCTACTTTTTATTTTCAATTTGGCTGAATGGTGCAGGCCAATGCCGTAGCATTCCTCGTAAACTCGTCGTGTGATCGAATTAAAAAAAAAACTCGAACCCGCGAATTTCGTGAGCGCTCATTTCCTTGCCGTATTATTTTACACTTCATTTCCAAAATAAAACGTACCTTATGTAGTGTTATGAATTATTTCGTAGAAAATGAATGAAATCAAAAAGTGATTTAGGTGATGCAATGTATTGGGATCAACACCTCTGAGAATTCCAAAGGAATATTATGTAAGTACGTAATATGAATTGCACTGCCCTTTTTTCATTTTATCGCAATTAAAAAACTTTGTGTGATACAGTATGTGCGAAATTGTCATAAAATGTACTTTATTTCACATTTGTTAAATTTACCTATTATTATGAACGCAACGCGTGCGAGCATGACAGAATATAAATACAATATACATAGTTACTGATTCTTCAATATGGAAGCCATTTTCGCCTTCTACCTATGAATTTATGATAAGCGCGCGAAACACACGTTCTTTTTAACCTTGTTTGTTTCTAAATGTATTATTTTTTTGTTTTACTTAATTTAAAGACAATAATGAACGAATGATCTAATGATTTTCTCATAGGAGGGGTGAAAAGCAGAGTGTACAACACGGTAGCAAACTTATTTATGCCTTGGGTGACAAAGCTTGAATCCCTCGCTAGCTCAAGATTCCACGCTAGAATCCCTCGCTTACGCTCGGGATTCTATTCTGGAATCTTTCGCGTCGCTCTGGATTCAATCCGTCACCCGCGGTAAAATATACCTTTTTGCTCCCTAGTCATACAATCTACTATTTTAATTTATAACGATGCGGAGTCAGAATTCCGAATTCACGTTTTTTGTTTGTTTCAGATGTATTTAAGCAATGAATTGGAATTTGTGCCCACATTTTGAGATTTGTGAAATCATGTTATACCTATGCTATTTTTACAACGCTATGTATTAACCTAATGCAATAAAATGTTACTCTTTTATTGTGGGTTTCATTTTAACCTCCAGAATGGCCGCTTGTGAACACGATTCAGTTCAGATTACACCCTAGAGGCATCGGCATGGATCTTGAGCGAGCCTTCGATGCGCAGAAGTCGAAAATAATGTCTCATCAACAGAGGGGCGGCTTTTGTTGTTGCGCAATTGGCCCATGACGACCGCACGCTTAGCGGGTGCGAATGGCACTTAACTTAAAATATGACATAGGTAATTAAATATTATGATTTCCTATTTCTAGTGTATTGTAAATAGTTTTGGAGGAAGTGTCTTCTAAATATATAAAAGAAGAAACTGACTGACTGACTGACTGACATATCAACGCAGAGCCGAAACTACTGGTCGTAGAGAGCTGAAATTTGGCATGCAGGTTCCTTGGGGAGCGTAGGGGAGCACTAAGAAAGGATTTCCCGAAATTCCCACGGGAACGGGAAAAAATGGGATTTTTACATTTTAATGTTTAGGCGCGTACGAAGTCGCGGGAAAAAGCTATTATGATTATAAAATTAATAGTCACCATATCACCACCATGTAATTTTGTAGGTTGTGTTATTTGTGTAAGTATATATATATTTATATTGGGTAATATATTTATGTGTATATCTTTATTCTTTATACACGGTGGGTCAGAAAATATGGCAAATATTTAACCCACCGTATCGGCTATCGATTCTGAGTATATTGTATAGGTCTTTATTTTTTTTTGGGTTGGTAAAAAAAATAATTGTATATGGCATTGGTTGTGTGAGCGACGCCTGAATCCTATACAATATTTTTTTTTTACCATCTCAAAAAAAATTAAAGGCCTATACAATATACTTAGAATCGATAGCCGATACTGTCGGTTAATTATTTGCCATATTTTCTGACCCACCATGTATATAACAGGTACATGTATAGCATATTCTTATGTAAGTTTATAAAGAAATTATTGTGTTTAAGAATTTTTTTATCCACTTAAGTACATTTATTTGTTAAGGGCACCGACACTTTCTGTTTTACCCTATGGTTGACTGGTAGAGAATGCCATTGGGCATTAAGTTGTACATATTTGTTTTCTTGTGCAAAAAAGTTTAAATAAATAAAATAAATAGTCACTCTGTAAGTTGATATTACCATACAAATCTAATCACGAATTTTCGATTATGAAAGTTATCATAATTCGAAGATAATATTCAGGAAGGCGTTTGTTTTAATTGTGTTTTTTCTAGCCAGAACTCTTTAAGTTCATTCATTCATTCATCCCCTTAAAATATCATTTGCTAAATAAATTCTACCCAGTATCCTTTCCAGGCCCTGGAACTGTTTAATTTTTAGAATAGGTTCATCTAAGCTTATTTTTATCCAGATTTTTTTAAAGAGTTGTAATGGAAGCAAGTAACATTGCGGCACAAAGTTGGTAATCTTTTCAATTATTAGGACATGACATAAAAATAAAAGTGTATCGATGTACACTCAGAGTGCTTTCATTAAAAGCTTTTGGTTCGTGATATTTTGATAAAAATGCGTCACAGATAAGTAATAACTATCAATCAATATAAACTCTACATTTTGAGCGAGTGACTGACAGACAACTCACCTCCGAAACCACTGAGTACGTTGAAATTTGGCATGTAGGCACACGGCGGACACGGCCTATAAAAGCACGATTTCGAACACAATTCGAATGAAGTGTCAATGTTTGCGTGCGAGGACGTCTGTACACTTGTAAATGTGTGTGTACCACTACGCGGGCCAATGATCCACTCTCCATCTCCGGATGAAACAAATGACGGTAAGGGCGTGTTGGGCGCGAGTTGCGCGCCGGCTAGATTCAGGCGGGTGATTTCGTGGCCATTCTATTCTGTATGTATATAGTACTATTAAATATTCTGTGATGTAGGTTCTCTGAGGAGCGTAGGAGAGGATTTTCGATATTCCCACGAAAATAGGACCTACGTGGCTTATACCTTTTATCCGTTATTTCGAAAATAACGTTGTCTTAGGCTATTTATTATAACAAAACATCGGAAATCTTGCATAGGTACACTGCGAAATAATTCAAAGATGTGTGTGAAGTCCCCAATCCGCACTGGGTACGCCTGGGGACTACAGCCCAAATCCTGGCCCAAAAAAGGCCTGTGCCCAACAGTGGGACGCAAATAGGCTGTTCTGCTGGTGGTTGTGGTGGTACCTTCGACGAATACGTCTGGGAGGACATGATAATCATCATATCTATAATAAAGTAAGTAAGTAACACTTTATTGTATAAAAACACAGTAATACAAATTCGCAAAACAGAAAAGGATATAAGGTAAGGAATTTCCCCCAGGTAATTTCAGTAGTCTCCCGGGAGACGAGCTGTCGGTAGGCCTCCAACAAAATGGAGTGACGACCTCGTGAAGGTCGCGGGAAACCGGCGGAAGCAAGTAGCACAGGACCGGTCTAAGTGGCGAGCCTTGGGGGAGGCCTATGTCCAGTAGTGGACATCTTTCGGCTGAAACGATCATGATGATGAATTTCAGTAGTTTGCGAGTAAAGCCAAGTTACTCGCTAGCATGTAACAAGTCAATAGGTTTATCTATATCCTTGTTATCATGCAATATTGGCCGCGAGATACCTTTAATTGATATGGCATTTAGTGGACGCGGTGATGGCGTGCCGGGCTGTACTTCTAGTTTGTTGGTGAGCTAAAAATCATTATTTATTTACATGTATTTTTGCTCCTATTTAAATCCTATACAGGGTAGAGATCTATACTATCTAAAGTCCCGCGCCTTCACATTTCAAAACGCTTCATTTTTTTTATCATTTAAAAAGCACCACCAACACTCTCAACGCATAGTTGATGGCTGTCTCAGCACGCACACATGTGTTGAGAGTGTTGGTGGTGCTTTTTAAATACATAGAAGCGTTTTGAAATGTGAAGGCGCGGGACTTTAGATAGTAGAAGATCTCTAGTCAATTTAGATATATTGGGCCAGTACAAGTAACTGAAAACTGAGTTGATTTATTTATTTACAAGCTAGGACGACAGGTTTGGCTCAGTTGGTAGTGACCCTGACCACTGTTCCGGGACTGTCGCGGGTTCGAGTCCCGCTCGGCGCAAACTTTGTGTGATGAGCACAAATGTTTGTACTCGAGTTATGGATGTTTAGTATTTATATATGTTTCTAGCCGATGCCCGCGAGCTTCGACCCGCGTAGACTTGGGATTTGCGTACCCGATGATACGTAGATATCATAGACGTAAATAATATAGACCCGGTCTAACGTACACGTAATATGTCCCCACTTCCACGGTGTCCAATCCAAAGTTCTGTCACCGAGCGTGCGTGACAAAAGGCGTTTTAAAAAAAACTGTTTCTCAGTATCTAAAAACTCGTCTCGTTGTTGAAAAAATGTGACCCAGCTTTAGTGTCACGATATAAGTTTAACTTTGGATTGGACACCAATGAAGTGGGGAAACATGACATGTATCTACGTTAGGCAGGGTCCATACGAAGTATTATTTATGTCTATGGTAGATATAAACAGTTATTGAAAAATTGGTTTGACCTGTGAAAAACCCGTTCCCGTAGAAATATTGGTATAAAAAGTATCCTATGTTATTGCCCGGGTCTCAAACTATCTCCATACCAAATTTCAACCAAATCGGCATTGCATTCCATCTTGGGCCTCAGGGTGGGCAACGCATTCGAGATCTTATGGTATATTAATGGGGGATCATAGGATTTCGGTGTCCATGGGCCGCAGTGATCACTTACCATGGGCTGTGCGCTCGTTTGCCTGTACCATTCGATAAAAAAAACGTTTTTTTTTTCAGTTTTACTACAGTTTGGGGTCATATTCCCCAGCCTGCTTATGAGCTAGCTGAGCCGGACGGTGCCGTCTACAGTAAGATTTGACAATACGATTATTTTCTTATTTAGCAAAATCTTTTTTTGTTACAATTTCTTCGAGATTACAAAACTAAACAACGCTTTTGATTTCTTCGGTGTTTTCGTGCCCACTTCCGAGCTGTATCGCCAGATCAGCTAGGTGCTAGGTACTGTAGAGGGGGGTTGAAGTTAGCTCAGGTAGATGCTGCAGGCACGGAGATCAGCGGTGGAATCCGAAGACACGAAGACGATGTCTAGCTTATTAAAATATCTAAATCTTGAAGACTGGCCCTATTACTGCCCTAAGCTAACACTGCCTAAGTAACTAAGATATAATAGATTTTAAGTTGAATTGATATTATATTTTGAGAGATGCGTTCTTTACAAGCGATAGAAAAAGACTAAAAATATTAAACAAAAACAGTTCTACGCTTAAAATTACCTATTTTTGGAAGAAAATGTGTCAACTAACCGATTGTACTCGGCCAGTCTCCACAGTAAGTACCTAGTATTACTTATTGCATTATCATCGGATCTTCATATATTAGCCAAGTTTCATCATGATACGATAAGTAAGAGTGAGTGAATTTCTAATTGCAATAAGCTTACATTGTTTGTGTTGGTTAGTTCACGACAACCTAATAAAAGGGTGTAAAAAGGGCTCGATGTTCCAGAAAATCAAAGAAAAGAAAAAGCAAGGTAACAAAACAAGAATGACGACAACCTTCATATAAATCAGCGCCTGAAATATGTGTTAAATGCGATAATAGATGTCACTGCCCTAGATAGCTCGTAAAAAGTCTGTACACTTGTAAATGTGTGTGTACGCGGGCCAGTGATCCACTCTCCATTTCCGGATGAAACAAATGACGGTAAGGCGAGTTGGGCGCGAGTTGCGCGCCGGCTAGATTCAGGCGGGTGATTCTGTGGCCGTTCTGTATGTAGTAGGTACTATTAAATATTCTGTGATGAAGGTTGGCAATAATATAGGTTTACCTTACTTTTCCTATGGTCTATATATGTACTTAATTATCTTGCCTATGGAGTGTGGAATGTGTAAGGAGCGCAATCTTATATGGCGAAACAGTTGAAAACGTGTCCAGCGGATTTGATAAGCAACAAAACAAAACACACTCTCCTCACAACCGTTATCGCTTCAGCAGCGCCATCTGAAGGCGCTACTGCAGACTATCCGCCTAGGTGGCTTGACTGGAGTGGCGACCGCAGCGCCCCCGACCTACCCGATTTAGTGTCCACTTTTGGGACTATAAACATTGCGCTCCTTTACTTCAACCCTCCATAGTCTTGCCTTTGCTGAAAAGTCAGAGTACATCATTGACTTAATATTTCAGTCGAAGATGGCACAGGGCGCTCCGTCAGCGCTATGAGCGCCGAAGCCCGTATATCGGCGCTACGAGCTATTCTAGTGGCGGAGGAACTAGACGCCTACATCGTGCCCACTGCTGACGCTCATAACGTAAGGTTTTTCATGTTAGATGGATATATAGATGAAAGATGAAATCTTAGCTTCTATAAGCCGTGGTGGCCTAGTGGTTCGACCTTCCGCCTCACATGCAGAGAGTCGGGAGTTCGATTCCGGCCCGCGCCTCTAAGTTTACTAATGTGCGAAATTCAATTTGAATTTATCACTGAGCTTTTCGGTGAAGGAAAACATCGTGAGGAAACCTGCACGCATCTGTGAAGTAATTCAAAGATGTGTGTGAAGTCCCCAATCCGCACTAGGCCCATGTGGGGACTATAGCCCAAACCGTCTTGTAATGAGAGGAGGCCTGTGCCCAGCAGTGGGACGCAAATAGGCTGTAGTAGTAGTAGTAGCAGATTAAATCTTTATTCTTCAAAAAAAGAGTACTAAATACATGGCTCTTTTTCTTAAATCCATATCCATACTAATATTATGAATGCGAAAGTAACTCTGTCTGTCTGTCTGTTACCTCTTCACGCTTCAGCCGCTGGACCAATTGAGATGAAATTTGGCATGGAGATAGTTGGGGTCCCGGGAAAGGACATAGGCTACTTTTTATCCCGGAAAAACGCATAGTTCCCGCGGGAGCGCAATAACCGACTTCCACGCGGGCGAATTCGCGGGCTAAAGCTAGTAGCTTATATGTAGCAGAATGATGCTCTTCTACCTTTGAAAGCAGCATTCAAATCGGTTCAGTAGTTCCGGAGATTCACTCTAACAAACAGACAGACAGAAAGAAAGAAATAGACTGAAAAATTACCCTTTTACTATAGAAGATAGACAGATGATTACTTTCACTAATTGCATACCTACTTATATTAGTATAGCACGACACAACTTAGAAGGCGCGCGGCGAACCACTTAAGTCATTGACGCAGAGTCTATTATTGCTTACGGCCGTTCCCTGACCCGGCATCGTCAAGTTGCTCATGTAAGATCATTACTTTTCTAAGGAATGTTAAAAGTTAAAAATATGAAAAAAAAACATATGTTATATTTGATTATATCATCCTTCCATTGACAGCTTTCGTTACGCGTTTCACGAAACTTCGCTCGATACAATTCAATTCCAAAGTAACCTCTAACTCGGACCTTTAATCCAACTTTACTCCAGTTTATTATATCAAACAGTGTAAAACTAAATATAACAGAAAAAATAAAGATTAAAGATTAAAGATTTTATTGAACATAATAAACAGTTATACAAAGAACAAATCATTCGTAATCAGCTGCAGTAGTCGGAGACTGAGTCGCAGTGATTACGCCCACCTCAAGACATCCTCAAGACTTATGTTCTAGTACATAATGTATCAAGTGTGTTCTTATAATAAGTTAGTACATACATTTTTTACTTACTTAGTTAGGTTAGGTAATTACATGCTAATGGATATCAGATAAGTAATCCGGTAAAACTCAACACGAAAGTTTCGAATGTATAACTGAAGTTGCAATTAAGTAAACTTAATTTTAGGAGTAAAAGAATTACAACTTATTATAACTTTGTAAGTAGGAGAAGAGAAAAATAAATATATATTGGTAAGTTAAGTAGGTACTTATGAAATAAAGATGAAAACAGTAACAAAAACACAGCCATGTAATAAATGCAAAATGAATTGCATAAGAATTAATGTGTGTGTGCATGTGTGTGTGTGTGTGTGTGTATGTGTGTGTGTGTGTGTGTGTTTGTCTGTGTTTTGTGTGTGTCAATTTATATGTGTGTATGTGAGTATGTGAGTATGTATGGGTACACATCATATATCGGTCTCTATTGGCCAGAGATAAGGTTTTCAGTCTCGTTATAAGTTAAGTTTTGTAACCAATTTGCGATTTTGCTTTTAACTTCACGTGATGTGAGTGAATGTATATTTAGGGTTACATTGATTTTATTATATAAACTACTAGCAAGGAATTCATTATGCTGCTTCACAAGAGCAATGCGACATTTAATTACTGAACAGATCCTGTTCGCTCGACGTTTGTTAGAAGAACTAACAAATGGTAGGCTCGTGTGTTTACGGAGCACCGTGTGCATTACGAAAAGTTGTCTTACCGTTAGAACTTTAGCAGTGGCGTATAATTCAACTGTTGGAAATAAAATTGGCTTTGAAAGCATCACCTTTAGGACGGCTCTTTGGGCTCTCTCTAATCTTAGGAACCTTGTTTTTCCGGAACCGCCCCATGCAGTTACACAGTACGTTAATACTGACTGAGCCAATGAGTAATAAACAGTTCTAAGCGTTTGCTGATCTGCTATTGCTCTGAGGATCTTAAATATGTAGATCAATTTCCTGATTCCATATTATACATGGTGCTCGTGAGCATTGCGAGAGATTTTAACAGCATGTTCCTGACCATATTTTAAGTTAAAAATCTTAATTAACTTCGGCTAAATTCGGCTCGGGTATCGAGATATTTCCATTTCCAAAGGCACGTTTATACTACGTTAGCAATTATTATGTATGAAAATAATAATAATAAAAAAAGTGTTTCGACCTAAGTTCATATAACATTTATTACTTCTTACAGCCTCAGGAATTAGTAGTTAAAATCTCTCGCAATGGTCACGAGCACCCAGTATGTATACATTGACAGCTTTATAAATGCCATGTTTTAGACGGTATTTTTATAGAAATTAAAACGTGCTAAATACTAACTAAATCGGGCGTTATGTGCGTAGCGCTTTCTCTTTCACTCGGTGCACGAGTGACAGTGACGGCTGAGCTGGGTATAGGAACGGCCTTAATCCGCGCGCCTTCTAAGTTGTGTTTTGCTATACTGTTCTGTTTATTTCACAGTCCGCATACATATCACCGTCAGACGCCCGCCGGGAATGGCTGTCAGGGTTATCCGGATCGTCTGGTACGGCCGTGGTGACGGCGCACTACGCCCTGGTGTGGACGGACGGACGGTACTTCACGCAGTTCTACCAGCAAGTCGACACCACGCAGTGGGAGCTCATGCGGCAAGGTAACACTGCCACAGCAGCCTATTACGTACCACAGCTGGGCACAGGCCTCCTCTCATCACGAGAGGATTTGGGCTATAAGTCTCCACGCGGGCTCAGTGCGGATTGGGGACTTTACATTACACTACTACTACTTCAGCCTATTTTCGTCCCACTGCTGGGCACAGGCCTCCTCTCATTTACTTCGCAGTTGAGGTTTCCTCGCGATGTTTTCCTTCACCGAAAAGCTCAGTGGTAAATTCAAATTGAATTTCGCACATAAGTAAACTTAGAGGTGCGAGCCGGAATCGAATCCCCGACCCTCTGCATGAGAGGCGGTAGGTCGAACCACTAGGCCACCACGGCTTACATTACACACATCCTTACACACTCAAAAAAATCTTTTACGTCACACCAAGCCGAAAAGCGGGATTTACCGCCCTTGGGCGCTACGAAAAATCCCTCTTCACGGCCAGGTGGTGACGTAAAATCTTTTACATCACCCTTGGCCATAAAGCGAGATTTTCTGCCCGCTACGCGGAGAGAAAATCCCACTTCAAGACAAGACGTAAAACTTTTGACAAACCACGGGTGGTCATTCGTAAAGCCCCAGATCGCATATTTATGGCCCTCACCTTCGGTTCGGGCCACAGAAACCTGCGATCTGGGACATTTACGAATTCACCACCCTAGGTCTGTAATGTACTATTAAATTTAAGATTGGTAGTTAAGTAATTTTTTTTTATAGAAATTTCATTGAAATAAACAGTGTAAATTTAAAGAAAAATCCTCGCGATTTTTCCTTCCCCCCTACCCTCTGCATGAAAGGGGGAAGCGGTAGGTCAGACCGCTAGGCTACCTACTCTGTTTTTTACATGGTAATTACAACCCCGAAAATGGTTCCAACGAAGCCATCCATAACCACAATTCCAAACGTCATGGAATTTGAAAACAACATTGTTTTTTTAATACAGTTAATAGCTCAAAAATTAAACATTTCGATACCTGTTTAACGTGCCAAAAGTTTGTCGTTTCCGAACGAACGCTTTTTATTTTTTGACAGCTAGTGAGCGTGCCTAAAGTTGTTTTTTACGAACTAGTGCGTAAAGTTCTTTTGAGCTTCATCCGGTTCATTTATTTCTTTATTATTTTTTTCACAAATGTATTGAATAATGTCGTTTGATACACACACGTGCGAAATTGTCATTTTCACTCGTCCCTAGTGCTAACGCTTGCTTTCGCTCGCGCCAACATAAGGCCGCTAGGCTGGGGACTCGTGATAAAATGAAAAACTTTTCGCACTTGCATCAAAATATACTATTGTATGGAGTGAACACCATTATGAATCGCGAAGAAACCGTACATTTTCTAATCTCTATGTTTTCTCGTACAAGCAATGGGTCTAGGAAGCGCTGGTAAATTCATTTCTGACGTGTAAAAGTGCCTCAATGTGGCCAATTTACTGGATAAATGATCGATTGATTGAAATCAAATCAGTGGCGTAGCTAAGTTTCAAAAGGCCTTTTAAAAGAACTGATTTACGTGAGTAAAAAAAAATGTCTGCAACAGACGGACGGACAGACGCACACTCGAGTGATATAATACAATTACAAATTCGTTTATTCTCCATAATAATATGAAACATGAAGCGACATAAGCAACCGCTTTAATAAACAAGGCGCGCGGGCTCGAATACTTTCCCGCTCGCACACTCACTACCGTTCTCGCTCGGCGGATCGAGAGGATATGAGGTATGGAAAAAGGGTATGGCCACAGCTAATGCTGATTTTAAGCCCATCCGACGTCAATATTGATGGCAATTATGTTTCAGAGTGATCCTATAAGGGCTCCGTTTTTTCCTTTTGAGGCATGCAACCATAACAAGGGCCATCGAGCTCAGGGGGCTCTGAGGGGTCCTCTGAGTTCGGGGTCCTCTGAGATCGGCGGTCTCTGAGATCGGGGCCTCTGAGATCGGGGCCTCTGATATCGGGGCCTCTGAGATCAGGGGCCTCTGAAATCGGGTGCCTCTGAGACCGAGGGCTTCTGAGATCGGGGGCTTCTGAGATCGGGGGCCTCTGAGATCGGGGCTTCTGAGATCGGAGGCTTCAGAGATCGGGGCTCTGAGATCGGAGCCTCTGAGATCGGGGGCCTCTGAGATCGGAGCCCTCTGAGATCGGAGCCTCTGAGATCGGGGGCCCTGGGCCTTGCCCCTTAATCAAATCACGAAAAATACATTCTCGCGCAGGTATTGACCTCAGCATCCAGGCGTGGCTGGCTTCCAACTTGACGGCAAATGCGGTGGTGGGGATAGACCCGACTACTTACACCAGGACAGCTTGGACTTCTCTACAGGTATAAGGATTTCCGGGAATTCCCACAGGAACGGGGAAAAGATGGAATTTTACATGTTCATGTTTATGCGCATAAGGGCAAAAGCTAGTTCTAATAATCCATATCTAAATATATAAAACTCAAAGGTGACTGACTGACTGACTGACTGACTGACTGACATAGTGATCTATCAACGCACAGCCCAAACCACTGGACGGATCGGGCTGAAATTTGGCATGCAGGTAGATGTTATGACGTAGGCATCCGCTAAGAAAGGATTTCCCGAAATTCCCACGGGAAAAACGGGATTTTTCATTTTAATATTTCTGCGCATACGAAGTTTGCGGGGAAAAGCTAGTTAATATTATAAATGCGAATGTATGTCTGTCTGTTACCTCTTCACGCTTCAACCGCTGGACCGATTTGGATGAAATTTGGTATGGGGATAGTTGGAGTCCCGGGAAAGGACATATAGGCTACTTTTTATCCCGGAAAAACGCATAGTTCCCGCGGGAACGCGATAACCGAATTCCACGCGGACGAAGTCGCGGGCAGAAGCTAGTGAAGAATATATTATTTTTAATACAGTTGCTCAAAAAGTAAACATTTCGATATCTGTTTAGCGTGAGAAAAGTAAGTCATTTCCGAACGAGCGCATTTTGTTTTTTTGACAGCCAGTCAGCGTGCCTAAACTTGTTTTTTACGAACTTGTGCGTGAAGCTTTTTGAGCTTCATTCTGTTAGTTTATTTCCTTTTTCTTTTTTTCGCAAATGTATTAAAAAAATGTCGTCATTAGTCCCCCATTCCCATCGTCATTAATGTCAACGCACGCTTTCGCTCGCGTCAACATAACTACGGGATTCCTGGTGAAATGACAAACTTTTCGCACTCGCATCAAAATGTACTATTACAGAACGCTCTCAACCCAGCGAATATAACGCTTCGAGCTACTGCAGACAACTTGGTGGATAAGGCTCGTGAGGTACTGGGGGAGCCAGCGCCCGCCCGCCTTAACCAGCTTCTCTTTGGACTACCCTTGGAATTCACTGGTATGGGGGTTTGATTGTGTTGATCCGACTCCAAGTTGTTATAGAAACACTACTACTACTACAGCCTATTTGCGTCCAGCAGTGGCACAGGCCTCCTCTCATCACGAGAGGGTTTGGGCTATAGTCCCCACGCGGGCCCAGTGTGGATTGGGGACTTCAGACACATCTTTACATGCATGCAGGTTTCCTCAATCGTGAGGAAACCTTACCGAGTTTCTAAAGAAAACATCGGTTTTCTTTAGAAACACACCCATATAAAATAGTTATTTAATAATTGTTCACAAAGGCATATAAATAGGTAAGTATGTACAGGATTCTGTTGTATGTGTTTATGCGCACACGACGCGTGATGGTAAAGTCTATATTAAACGGATACTTCGTAAAGACACTGATCACTATCACTAGGTTTCGAGAGACCGTCAAGATAGCGTACACCGTAACGATATCCAGGATCTGATTATGCAAATAAATAGTACCTACGGAATATCTAGGTTAAAAAAATAGTAAGTACCCTTGAACTTTTCGAAATATAAGGCCTGTTCACGGTGTTCGCTACCGAGCGTCAAGCTGGCGTACACCGCGTGGATCTCTGGAACGGCTCGGTTCTCGGGAATGATTTATAGCTCAAAAAATAGTACCCAAATAGTACCCTACGACCGACAAATTTCACCACTCCATCTATAATAGAAGCCGAAATATGCTAACATTTAACGGTGTACGAAATTTGGCAGCGTTGTCACGGAAACTCGCAAAGTATTCACTCAAGTTCGTAAAAAGTTAAGTGATATTATCTCAGCTTCTATTATAGATAGAACGGTGAAATTTAATGGGCGGTGGGTACTATTTGGGTACTATTTATTTGCATAATCAGATCCTGGATATCGTTACGGTGTACGCCATCTTGACGGTCACGGTGACGATGGAGTAACGTTCGTGGCTTGGAGCCGGGAGCGCGAATCAAAGGGAACCATCAGGGTCGGCCGTAGTTAGGTTAAACCGTGTAGACTGTGTGTGTGTTTACCCTATAGAAATAGAGTCCACCTCACTGGTATTATACTTTAATTTCGTGCTTGGGTTGACGTTGGAATTATTAGTATATGAATAAAATAAATAATAATATCTTGGGACATTTCACACATATTGCTAATAATGTACAGCCTTATTAGTATATAAATAAAAATAATAATAATATCTTGGGACATTTCACACATATTGCTAATAAGTACAGCCTATCTGCGCCCCACTGCTGGGCACGTACAGCCTTCCTCTCATCACGAGGGGTTTATAGTCCGATTGGGGACTTCACACACCTCTTTTAATTACTTGGCTGATGCGTGTGGGTTTCCTCACGATGTTTTCCTTCACCGAAAAGCTCAGTGGTCAATTCAAATTCAACCAATCCACCTTTTTAGAAAACGATGTTGTTTATTTTTCAATATCCATAAAAATATCAGTATTAGGAGGTCTTTGTTAGAACCATTCAAGCTGTAGGTACTCATTTATTAAGGAAATTCAAAGTTATCAAAATTAATAAGCCGTGGTGGCCTAGTGGTTCGACTTACCGCCTCTCATGCAGAGGGTCGGGGGTTTGAATCCGGCTCGCACCTATAAAATTCAATTTGAATTTTGCACGCATCTGCGTAGTATTCGTAGGATGTGTGTGAAGTTCACAACCCGCACTGGGTCCGCGCGCGGGGACTAGCCCAAACCCTCTCGTGATGAGAGGCCTGTGCCCAGCAGTGGGCCGCAAATAGGCTCTCATGAGGATGATGATGACTGTTATCACAGGTAGAGCTTCGAATGAGAAGATCGCTGACTTGCTGTCACAGATCTTCGCTCGTGGAGCCTCAGCATTGGTGCTCACAGCTTTAGACGACATTGCTTGTAAGTTACTGTTTCTTGGATTATCATATTCATCGCCTATCGTTAAATCTTGTTGTCTGTCCATTTTGCACCGAACAGTGGATCTATCATAGCCACAGAATCCATACTTCCATAATCTAAATATATAAAACTCAAAGGTGACTGACTGACTGACTGACTGACATAGTTATTTATCAACGCACAGCCCAAACCACTGGACGGATCGGGCTGAAATTTGGCATGCAGGTAGATGTTATGACGTAGGCATACGCTAAGAAAGGATTTTGCGAAATTCCCATGGGAACGGGAACAAAACGGGATTTTACATTTAATATTTCTGCGCTTACGAAGTTGCGGGGAAAAGCTAGTAATATTATAAATGTGAAAGTGTGTTTGTTTGTCCTTCCTTCACGTCGCAACGAGTGGACCGATTTGGATGAAATTTGGTATGGAGATAGTTCGAGGCCCGGGCTATAACATAGGATTTTTATCCCGATATTTCCACGGGAACGGGTTTTCCACGGGTCAAACCAATTTATCAATACTTCTATAACTGTAACTGTCTATATGTATAGTATCATCGGGTACGCAAATTCAAAGTCTACGCGGGACGAAGTTCGCGGGTAGTATTTAATAGTACTTACTACATACAGAATGGCCACGGAATCACCCGCCTGAATATAGCCGGCGCGTAACTCGCGCCCAACTCGCCTTACCGTCATTTTTTCATCCGGAGATGGGGAGTGAATCGTTGGCCCGCGTAGTGGTACACACACATTCACAAGTGTACAGACGTCCTCGCACGCAAACATTGACAGTTTATTCGAATTGTGTTCGAAATCGTGCTTTTATAGGCCGTGTCCGCCGTGTGACACAGCCTGACTAGGCGGATTACGCCACCCTCTCATCACGACGGGTTTCGGGCTATAGTCTACCGATAGGGCCGGTCTGGCCCAGTGCGAATTGGGGGTCTTCACACTCAGATTTATTTCATCAACCGACGAAAAATGGAGGAGGTTCTCAAGTCGACGCGTATATATACATGGTGGGTCAGATCCTATTGCAAATAATTTACCCACAGTATTGGCTATCGATTCTAAGTATATAGTATAGGTCTTTAATTTTTTTCGAGTTGGTAAAAAAAAATGTATATGGGATTGGTTGTGTGAGCGACGCCTGAATCCCATACAAAATAAAAAAATTTACCCAGTTAAAAAAAATTAAAAACCTTTAAAATATGCTTAGAATGGATAGTCAATACTGTGGGTTAATTATTTGTCATAGGATCCGACCCACCATGTATATATTATGTATGACCACGCATAATTTCGTCAATTATAAACAGATTTCAATGATTATTTTTATAATCGAAAGGTGGTACCTTCGAATTGGTCCCATTTTCATTTGGTTTAGTTCTGATGATGGGATCCATAAAAAAATTAGGGAACCCCTCGAAATTTGTTAGCATGTGTATGATTTTGGCATCAATTTCAAAGACTACAGTAAGACTTACGTCCCATCGAATACATGTTTGGAAACTATAGTCGAAAAAAAAACGTTTCAATAAAAAAGTAGAACCGACTTCAAACTCCGACAGCTTGTGAAGTCGGTGTCAAGTGAACCACTCCAAAGCTATGACTATCTTATAGTGAACTTGACACCAACTTCACAGGCTGTCGAAGTTTGAACTCGGTTCTATTTTTTTAATTATTTTTTTCCCTCAGATGCGTGCAGGTTTTCTATCCACGTCACTAGGCCATATCGGCTTACTTTGTTCTTTTCAGATACATTGAATTTGCGCGGCTCCGACATACCTTACAACCCGGTTTTCTTCGCTTACCTAATTCTCAGAGTCGATGTGGTGAGTTCAATAATACTGAAACATTAAACAGATACCTAGTACTACTACAGCCTATTTGCGTCCCACTGCTGGGCATAGGCCTCCTCTCATCACGAGAGGGTTTTGGGCTATAGTCTCCACGCGGGCTCAGTGCGGATCGGGGACTTAAAACACATCTTTGAACTACTTCGTAGATGCGTGCAGGTTTCCTCACGATGTTTTCCTTCGCCGAAAATTTCAGTGGTAAATTCAAAGTGAATTTCGCACATAATTAAACTTAGATGTGCGAGCCGGAATCGAACCCCCGACCCTCTGCATGAGAGGCGGTAGATAGAATTATCTAAAACCACTACCTTTTCAGACTATGTAAAGCTTAAAAGAAAAAATATGGTATATTCGGCATATTTTTAATTTCACTATATTACCCGACTGCGCCAGAAGAAGGATTATGTTTTTCGAGTGTGTATCTTATATTTTAAAGGGGCTAATCTTGTATATACCTTTATACAAGCGATCTTAGAAACGGCTCTAACGATTTGAGTGGAATTTGGAACATATTGTGGTTTTCGGGGGTGACGAACCGATCTAGCTAGGTCTCATATCTGGGAAAACACATTTTTATTTATTAATAGGGACTAAGTACTTATGTAATGTAACAAAAAACTACGCAAGTGTATGTATGTTGTTCTTTGGCGCACTGGGTAGGTATATGATTAAAAAAACCAGTCGAATTTTCTTCAATAAAAAATTTTATCGTACCTATTTCAGAGCACAGATAACGTGCTCCTTTTCTGGGGAGAGGGGGTGTTGCCCGCAAACGTCAGTTCTTTCCTGGAAGACGAGGGAACTACGGTCACCGTGCGCCCTTACAACGAAATCTTCGAGTATTTGGAGAGCTTGGCGGTAATATATTGTATTTTTATGTATTTTATTATGAAACCCAAACTGTCAATAGCCGATTTTAATCTCGATATGACTCCATTGGTCAATATGTCAAGTGGTCAAAATAGATATTTAAAATACATGGTCTGCCGATCCGGGTGACGTGTCACCCTTACGTCAAAGTCGAGTTGCCACTTTATTGCAATAAAACAAAAATGAAGGAAATATTGCAAAATAAATTATTTGCGCATTACAATTGTCATTTACTTGTTTAAGCACACAAAATGGGACAAGTTAAAAACAAATTAAAGTAATAATTTAATGAAACACTCACAGGATATAATTATGGGGCTCGGGGATTATTTTAATAGACCACTTGCAGCAGTGCGAATGACGTAACCACAAAACACAGTACTACAAAATACCGGACTGCCATACGTATATTATTGTATCATGTTTAAAATATGCAAAAAATGACGTTGACATAATAAAGTTTCATACTTATTAAAGGACATGAATATGTCCTAATATGTCAGTCATTAAATTCAGCAATTGATTGACAGTTCTTTTCCTGATGAAAGATAATAATTTACTACTTACATTATAAATGTCTCTCTTTTACAGTGGAGTGAATGACCCATGTTTTTTTTCAATCCATTCTATTTTACAGACTGCGTTGCCTGAAGGCAGCTCCATATGGCTTTCTCAAGACGGCAGTCACGCTATTCATTCGGCTGCAGAAGCTGTAAGTACCTAACTACTTTAGGAAACTATGTATATTTCCGAATACTGTTTTCATAAAACAGTCGAAATTAACTACAATTTATTTTTAATTAGTTTCTGACCGCTAAATGGCCTGCATGCATGCGAGAACAATCCACCCGTCCGGGATAAAAGGTAGCCAATGTCCTTTTTCGGAACTCCAGCTATCTCCATACCAAAATTTATCCAAATCGGTCCAGCGGTATAGGCGAGACCAGGAAACAGACAGACGAACAGAAAGACAGACAGACAGAGTTACTTTCGCATTTATGATATTAATATGGATATGGAATATGGATAATATGGATTTGGATGTATGAGTCCTATTACATTTAAGGGATGTATAGTCCCTACATTGAACTTAAATCTTAGATTCACTAACTTGCGGAACTCCAGCAGTGATTCAGTGTTTTAATTTTAAACTGTTGATTTATTTATACCTATTTAATGTTTGAATGAATTAATAATAATAATTAATTAATTAAGGGAATAAGCCGTGGTGGCGTAGTGGTTCGACCTACCGCCTCTCGTGCCGAGTGGCGGTGAAGGAAATCATCGTAAGGAAACCTGCACGCATCTGCGAAGTATTCAAAGATGTGTGTGAAGTCCCCAATCCGCACTGGGCCCGCAGTGGGACGCAAATAGGCTGTAGTAGTAGTAGTGTAGTAGTAGTCATTAAGGAATTATTAATTTTATACCGCCCATCGTTGTTTTCTTTTCGCCTTCTCCATTTTCCTAAGGTTGACTGGAAGAGATCGCAATTTAGCGATAAGTCCGCCTGTTGTTTATCTATTTAATGTGTATTATTTCTGTATTTTCTTTGTTTTGTTTATATTGTATTCAGTAAAGAGTATTGTTGTTGTTGTTGTTAAGTAACTATTATTTTATTTTATGTATTATTCCAGGATGGAAAAGTGACGACGACGTCCACGGTGTCGCCTGTTGCTCTAATGAAATGCTTTAAGAATGAAGTCGAATTAAAGGTAAATTTAGTTTACTAGTTGTACCCGCGGTTTCGCCTGTGTGCGGTGCTAACTGACTGACTTATAATAACACTAGCTTCTGCCCGCGACTTCGTCCGCGTGGAATTCGGTTATAGCGTTCCCGCGGGAATTTAGCGTTAAACTATAACAAATTATATACGAAAAGCTTCCTCTTGAAACACTCTATCTATTAAAAAAAACCGCATCAAAATCCGTTGCCTAGTTTTAAAGATTTAAGCATACATAGGGATATAGGGACAGCGAAAGCGACTTTGTTTTATACTATGTAGGGACAAACAGTGCCTAACAGAATATTTCAAAATATATGGAGCAAACTGGCAGAAAATACGTTGAACGGGTGCCCGAGTTGTTCGGGCACCCGTTTTGACGGGTTATTTTTCTCCGGCTGATTGTGAATCCTTGCTTATAATATAATAGATCAATGGGTGCTAAGAAAGCACAATACCTCGAATGCGTTGCCTACCCTAAGGCCTAAGATGGAATGCCTGTGTGCCAGCAATTTCACCGGCTGCAACACTTAGGTACTAATCCATACTTCCATTATAAGCTGGTGCCCGCGACTTCGTCTGCGCAGGATTAGTATTTCGAGTAGATTATATACACAATATCTTTATAAATTGTAGCCCATGTGTTATTCTGATGTATAAGATATATTATTGTAAAGTTTCATTAAAATCCATTCAGTAGTTTTTACGTGAAAGAGTAACAAACACCCAACCATAACTACAAACTTTCGCGTTTGTAATATTAGTAGGATGTGAAAGTGTGTTTGATTGTCCTTACGTCGAAAGGAGTGGACCGATTTGGATGAAATTTGGCATTGAGATAGAAATCATAACATTTCGGTGTCCATGGACCGCCGTGATCGCTCACCATCAGGTGGTTCGTCTACCTATTAAATACATAAAAAATGTGAATTTTCCAGGGCTTCCGTTCAGCGCACATCAAGGACGGCATAGCTGTGGTCAGGTTTCTCCGTTGGGTCCACGAGCAAGTCGACGCTGGGTACAACGTCACCGAGGTCGATGTTGGGGACAAGTTGGACGAGCTGAGAGGGTGAGAGATTAGTTTACGTCGGGGCAAGTGCGCCAGGGTGGGGTAAGTGCACCCTATATCATCACCCATCAATATATCGATAGCTTAAGACAACCCTCTCGTGATGAGAGGAGGCCTGTGCCCAGCAGTGGGATGCAATTGTACCATATTAATCCTTATTAATTATTTCTTATTTTGGTATGAAAAGACGATCCCAACGGTGAAACATTTTATTCCTGATTTTCATTTTATTTTTATTTTGTATTCTTTCTGACGATCTCTATGTGAAATTCTCTTATTTTGACATGTAAAATATGCTGTAATTTGATATTGAAAAATAAATGTCTATCATCAAATAGGCTGTAGTAGTAGTAGTAGTAGTAAGATATTATTCGACTAACGATATTTTAGATCCATGCAACATATATTAAAATATAACGTCACTGCATTACACAATTGGCTCTATTCACAAGGTCGAAAAATCGATTCGGACTTGCCCCGACTGATCTTGTTGGCAGGTAAACGATCACACAGACCATCTGATGGTAACATTGATCTATGTTATTAGAGGTCAATGGATGGTAAGCGGGTCACTGCGGCCCACAGCTCTTAAGGCCTAAGGAAGGCCTCTACCTATACCAGTAACTTAACCGGCAGCCTAACCCCCTTATAGATAATATATACTATAGGAAGTCCCGCTCCTCAACAATTCAAAACGCTTAATAGTACATTACAGACCTAGGGTGGCACCGTGAAACATCGTGAGGAAACCTGCACGCAACTGCGAAGTAATTCAAAGATGTGTGTGAAGTCCCCAATCCGCACTGGGCCCGCGTGGGGACTAGCCCAAACCCTCTCGTGATGAGAGGAGGCCTGTGCCCAGCAGTGGGACGCAAATAGGCTGTAGTAGTAGACCTAGGGTGGTGAATTCGTAAATGTCCCAGATCGCAGGTTTCTGTGTGTCTCCACAAATATACGATCTGGGGGCTTTACGAATTACCGCCCGTGGTTTGTCAAAAGTTTTACGTCTTGCCTTGGCCAAGAAGTGAGATTTTCTCTCCGCGTAGCGGGCAGAAAATCCCACTTTATGGCCAAGGGTGTTGTAAAAGTATTTAAAAAGCACCACCAACACTCTCAAGGCATATGTGCGTGCTGAGACAGCCGTCAAACATGTGTTGAGAGTGTTGGTGGTGCTTTTTAAATACTTTGAAGCGTTTTGAATTGTGGAGGCGTGGGACTTCTTATAGAAGACTAGCTGACCCCGCAGACTTCGAACCGCGTTGGAATAAAAAAACACTGTGACACAAGAATCTAATATATATACCTAAAATTCTGGTGTCACAGTGTTTATAAACAAACTCCTCCGAAACGGCTCGACCGATTCTTTTGAAATTTGGTGTGTATTGTTCAGCAGGTCTGAGAATAGGAAGTAAGCTGTTTTTCAAAGGTACCCAAAAAAAAAACAAGTCGGTACAAAGTCCGCGGGGTCAGCTAGTTTTATATATTATATTATCTCTACCTTGTAGGTATTTTTTTCATGCAGGGAGGAACAAGATTCCATGGGCGCTTCCTTCGCCACCATAGCCGGGGCTGGAGAGAACGGAGCCATCATCCATTACAAGGCTTCTCGAGAGGGAGAACAGAGGGTCATCAGGAGAGAGGATATGCTGTTGGTGGACTCTGGGGGACAGTACAGGTTTGTACCATGATACAATAATATACTTCGCCAGGTATGACACTCCGGTATTCTGTAGTAGTGTGGGTGTCACCCTAACGTCATTCGCACTGCTGTGTGTTGCAAGTGGTTTATTAAAATAATCCCCGACCCCATGTATCCTTTGTGTTTCATTAAATTATTACGTTCATTTGTTTTTAACTTGTCCCATTTTGTGTGCTTAAACAAGTAAATGACAATGATAATGCGAAAATAATTTATACTGCATTATAACGGCAGCAAATATTTCCTTCATTTTTGTTTTATTGCAATAAAGTGGTAACTCGACTTTGACGTAAGGGTGACACGTCACCGGATCGGCAAACCTTGTTATCTTAAATCATGGTTTGTACATTGTCTCAAACTTTCACGATACACACTCATATTAAACACACAAAAAACGGGACTTAATCGCGTAAAAAACTGTTTATCTACACTCTTATAATAAACCCTCTATGATGCGTTCAAAAACCGCAAATTATAACTAAACAGTTTATCTTAATAAGCTGTTTAGTTAGAACACATTTCTTATCTGTGAAAATGTTCTAATAGCTGCATCGAATTCGATTGTCTAATAGCATTCTAATTTCGAACATCTTCGAACAGCAATGCCCGCCTGTTATTCTTCAGTTAGAGCGAAAGTTTGTTCCAAATTCAAATGTCGGCTCTATTTAGTCTATAATTTTTGAAAATCGAATGTGAGACACTGACGTAAGTATTTGAATTGGCTATGGTTGAAAAGTAACAATGTGCTCGATTATTTTTTTATGGATAGGAATAACCTTCCGTATCAAGAGAAAAAAATCTCACACTTTTCCGTGCCGTAGATTTCGCGTAAAAAAAATAATATTTTGTGTTATGACGATTGAAATAAAGGTGTTTCCTTGGTCCAAGTATGCAGCACTACTTCTTGAAAAAATCAATAATGTCAATAGTGTCAACACTTCTTATTTTTTACGCAGAATCTACGGCACGGAAAATTCGGAAGAATTCAGAAGATTCTCTTGATATGGAAGGTTATTCCTATCCTTATAAAAAATAATCGAGCACATTGTCATTTTTCACCCATAGCCAATAGGGATGACGACAGGGTGAAGAAATCGAAATTCTAATTAGTCCGTCAGTCAGGTAATAAAAAAATATTAGACACGTATTTTTTGTTTTGTCAAATTAACAAAGAATGACTGAGTTAAAACGCATTAAAGTTGGAGAGTGGGGGCTAACTACGTCACCGTTAGGTGTAAATCGTACCTAACCGTGACGTCACGCGACATTTCAACTCAATATATCTCCGTATAAGTTTGATTACGTTGAAAAAGAAAAAATACGTGTCCAATACTTTTCAATAATCTTCCTGATTGACTAAGAAAAATAAAGTTGTCGTCTCCCCTATTGCCGCCATTGTTGACAGATTTTGAAGCATCCAGAGGATTTATAAAATGAGTGTATAGATATAGTAGTGTATGCAACTGTACATAATTAGGGCTTAAGACACTCGTGCGATATTATTTCAAAAAAAACCACTCGTGTTTTAAGGACCTTTATTATATAGTAGTTACATAAACTACTATTTACGAACTAGTGCGAAGTTTTTTGAACTTCATCCTGTTCGTTTTTTACTTTATTCAATTTTTTTCGCAATAGTATTGGAAAATGTCGTTTGATACACGTGCTACGTTGTCATTTTCTCTCGTCCCTTTTCGCACTTGCATCAAAAGGTACTATTACTTTTTACCCTTTGAAATTTGTTCCAGAGACGGAACTACGGATATAACTCGGACGCGCCACATGAGCTCAAACCCCACAGAGGCCCAACGACGCGCGTTCACTAGGGTCCTAAAGGGACAGATCTTACTGGGGACCGCCGTTTTCCCTAGGGGCATCACCGTGAGTTATCAATGTCATTATCGTAGTGTAACGAATTTAATTTGCGATATCGAGCTGTAATTTAGGTACTACTACAACGGCTTATTTACGGCCCACTGCTGGGCACAGGCCTCCTCTCATCACGAGAGGGTTGGGCTATAGTCCCCACGCGGGCCCAGTGCGGATTGGGGACTTCACACACATCCTTGAATTACTTCGCAGATGCGAATAATTTAGGTACTAAATGATGCGTAAGAAAACGGGACGTTTAGGTACGTCCCGTGTCACTGTGGTCCTTGAAATGTATACCAAAATCATACACGAATACGGAGGTATCTTATCAAATTACCTACCTTTCGTTTTAAAAAAGAATCATCGAAATCTGTTCAGAATGGACAAGAACACGCAAAGCTCGACTCAGATGGCGCTGCAAACGCTTGACCCAAACCAAAACCCAAACACTGCAGCTGTCAAATTTTTACGGGTTTTTTGTTGAAAATTTCAAGTAGCTTTGTTTAAAATTGTTAAATATTGACCGCAATTTTAATTTTAGTTCAGTTATTTGTGATGAAAATGAAGACACCCCAATGCAATTATACCTGCCCCAGATAGCAAGTCTTTCGGAAATACGTGTCGTCCGTTCTCATTGCATCCTGGAACTGCACAGCGCGGCATTTTTTTATAATTTAAGTAAAACCAATAACAACAAATATTTCTCTATGTAATTGTGACAGATGGTTTGGGTCAAGTGATTGCAGCGCTCCTAGTGGCCAAATTATGCAGATTTCTTGTCTATTGACAGATGGTTTGGGTCAAGCGATTGCAGCGCTCCTAGTGGCCAAATTATGCAGATTTCTTGTCTAATTCGTTAATAATTTTACCATGGGTTAAAATGACGTTTCTCAATGGACTGACAGTTTGGCGGCCATATTTGACCATCAGCTGTGCTTGAATCAACCCAGGCTTAGAACAACCAAGTTTAGTGTCCAATTTTAACATCCAGGGCAACGTCCTAGAGACTCTAGCCCGCAAGGCGCTATGGGACGTGGGTCTGAACTACGCGCACGGCACCGGCCACGGGGTGGGGCACTTCCTGAACGTGCACGAGGGGCCCGCGTGGATCCTCTCGGCCCTCACCGCGGACGACCCTGGCGTCCACCCCAACATGATCTTCAGCAACGGTAACAAATAATGTAGTGCCGCCAGTTGGTTTTTATGCGTGTATGCTTACCGATAACATGAAAAAAGTACGTAGAAACAGCTGATGCTATTTTGTCTATGGTGTTCAATAGAGTTTTGTTGTTGTTGTTTTTGTTGTTGTTGTTGGTGTTGGTGTTGGTGGTGGTGGTGGTCAGTGGCGGATCCAGGATTTTTGTTTGTGAGGGACTTAGCCCCAAAATTGAGTGAGAAGGGAAGGCTTGGCGCAGCTGAGCGAAAAAATAAAGATTGGTCATGAGATGATATTGGGAGGGAGGGGGGGGGGGGCTTGAGCCCCCTAGCCTACCCATTTCATCCAAATCTAGGCAGCGGTTTAAGCACTGACAGATCTACATATAGGTACGGATATATATTATATTATATGGATAATATGGATTGAAATAACACTTTCACTTCTAGAGCCAGGATACTACGAAGTGGACGAATACGGCATCAGGCACGAGGATCTGGTGGAAGTCATTGAGCTGACGAAGGAATCTGACCATATATTGGTAAGTCCAGATTAAAAAAAAAACCTCACAATCACATGCCTTCTTTTATACAGTCCCAATACGCTCTACTTCACACTTTGGGGTATAACCCCACGCAAGCTCATTGCGGATTGGGGACTTTTTGGGGATTTGGGGACACACACCTTTGAATTACTACACAGATGCGTTGCAGGTTTTCCTCGCGATTGTTTCCTTGACTGAAAAATTCAGTGGTAAATCAAATTGTAGTTCACACATACGTCTAAGTAAACAGAGAGGTGCGAGCCGAGTTTAAACTCTCGACTCTGCATAAGCTCGAACTGGACCTCGAACTTTTTTTAGTTAGGCTACCACGAATTTTAGCTAGGCTACCATTTCTTTTAGCTATTCTACCAAGGCTTTTAGCTAGGCTACCAAGGCTTTTAGCTAGGCTACTATGGCTTTTAGCTAGGCTGGTACCATGGCTTTTAGCTAGGCTACCATGGCTTTTAGCTGTTCTACCAAGGCTTTTAACTATTCTACCATGGCTTTTAGCTAGGCTACCACGACTTAACTATTCTACCATGGCTTTTAGCTTTTTAGCTAGGCTACCATGGCTTTTAGCTAGGCTACCAAGGTTTTTAGCTAGACAACCATGGCTTTTAGCTAGGCTACCACGACTTAGCTAGGCTACTTTGGCTTTTAGCTAGGCTATCACGACTTATCTAAGCTAGACTATGGCTTTTATCTATTATACCAAGGCTTTTGGCTAGGCTACCATGGCTTTTAGCTAGGCTATCACTACTTTTAGTTAGGCTATCATGACTTAGCTATTCTACCGAGGCTTTTAGCTAGGCAACCATGGCTTTTAGCTAGGCTACCACTACTTTTAGCTAGGGTACCACGACATAAGGGTACTTTGGCTTTTACCTAGGCTATCACGACCTATCTAAGCTAGACTATGGCTTTTAGCAATGCTGTCACGACTTTTTCACTTTCACTGCCTCGGTTCTGCCCGAGTGACATGGGCGTACCGAGGGGGCACCTGACCTGCCCCCCCCCCCCTCCCCAGTCATACAAAATGCCCAGAACAAATCATTGACGGATCTGAAGCTGAATATGCACTTGCCCCGGGGGGGGCCTCTCCCCTACGTGAGAAGCTGAGGACGCCCATGCCGAGTGAATTTTACTCAATATTTATGATTTCATCGCAGGCGGAAGGCCTAGTGGGCGACTTCGAAGGGCGAGGCGCGCTGGGCTTCCACACCATATCGCTCGCGCCGCACCAGACCGCGTGCCTTGACGTCTCCATACTCAATGACTTAGAGGTAACCACATTAAACCTGATCTGATACCTACCACACCATCATATTTACGTCCCACTGCTGGGCACAGGCACAGAATATTTAATAGTACTACATACAGGCCACGGAATCACCCGCCTGAATGTAGCGGAACTCGCGCTTACCGTCATTTGTTTCATCCGGAGATGGAGAGTGGATCATTGGCCCGCGTACTGGTACACACACATTTACAAGTGTACAGACTTTCTCGCACGCAAATATTGACACTTCATTCGAATTGTGTTCGAAATCGTGCTTTTATGCGCCCAAAATAAACGAAGTTCAATGACTCAAAGTTACTCACTATTTATAGATAGATGGATTCTTGATTTTCTCACTTACTTAATATTTTTCCAGATCAAATACATCAACGACTACCATGCCCGTGTGCTAGCTACGTTGGGTCCAATTTTGATAGAACGCAATCTTCACGACGACTACTCGTGGCTCGAGGCAGAATGCGCGCCAATCTACCGCAGCGCGGCCATCTTGTTTACCGCCTCGCCGCTATTGGCTCTGCTCAGTGTTGCCAGGCTATTCGCCTAGATTGTACAAGTGTAAAGAATAAAAATGTTTTTTAAATAAACGCTTCTGTTATTTACTATCCTGATTATTAATTAAACTGCTATTTGCTGCTTGAAAATTGATTTTTTGTTTCCTATTTTTAAGAGGAACCTGAGGTAAATCTACATCTTATTTTTTGGGTTTTTGTATGTACCTATTTGTTATGTCAACGAAAAAACAGATAAAATTGCATTTTTTTGTAAAATTCTGTTTTTCACAAATATTACAGATTTTTAGGATTTTTAGGAGCCTAAATGTGGCCCAGCTGCAAATCGAACCAAAACAAACAAAAAAACCTACTACTACAGCCTATTTGCGTCCTACTGCTGGGCACGGGCCTCCCCTCATTATGAGAGGGTTTGGGTTATAGTCCCCACGCGGGCCCAATGCGGATTGGGGACTTCACACACATCTTTGAATTATTTCGCAGATGCGTGCAGGTTCCCGCACGATGTTTTCCTTCACCGAAAAGCTCATGGTAAATACAAATTGAAGTTCGCACGTAAGTAAACTTAGAGGTGGGAGCCAGAATCGAACCCTTGACCCTCGGCATGAGAAGCGATAGTAAAAAAACCTAGTCAAATACAAAGTTAGGTGGGCTAGGGATTGGACCTTTGTTATAAGGCATCGAAAATAAAAACACCAAACTCTAACTGATTAAATTAGCTTTACTTAAAACCTAATGCATGATACATTTGCTAGTGCACAAGTTACTCCAGATGACGGTACTTCCTGATGTTGTAGAGCACCCAGGCGGGCACCGCAGACCAGCCGATGACCATGGCTGCGGCGAGGATGGTCATCTCCTGAAATGGCAGATTTGTTTAGTCGCAGTGGCTGTAGAAAATGGGAGATTCTACAGAATGTGGTCGAGGGAATAAATAACATAGATAACCAGTTATTCTTGGTGACTTTTGGGAAATGGCTTAAATTGGCATAAAAAAAACCTATTGTTTCTCTCTGTCTCCTATGGATCGGATTTCCCCTAACTGTCCCAGTTAAAAAAAAATAGTAGTGCTACTTCATATTGGAAAATACTAATACACTTTATGCCAGTGCTTTTTTTTGACATTTATCAATTTGGATTTTGAAAATGGGCAAAATTTTTAATTAACTCCCAAACATATGCGTATCTTTGTTGCTTAAATAAAATAAATTATAATATAGCATTCATTCAGCGGTATAGGTAAATAACATACAGGCATAGAAATGTATACAAAATTAATTTACAAAGTTAGTTTATTCCTACACTATACCTAAGTGCAGCTTGTTAATTTATTTATATTTTTAAAATCTCTTGAAAAATCAGCCATTAGAATTATTTAATTATTTAGTGTTTCTCGGAAGTTACGTTACATGAAGAACAATATACTGTTTAATCTACAACAACTTAACCTAAAATGTTTCCTTAAAATTACGTAACTCTAGAAATTAAACACTACTCAATTTAAATCCTTTGAAAGTCACTAACTGTTATTAAATAGTGTACTTAGCATTCAGATAAGGATTTATCGGGCATTTTAGGGCTAAAAGTAAAGGCAATTTATATGATGAACTTGGAAATTAAAGAGTAGGAACTCACAGCGGTCGTCACCTTCTCCCGGGCAGGGGTGACGATTACGGTCATGTTTCTCTTCTGCACAACATTCTTGGCAATCTGAGCATTGCTCCTAAGAAGGCTCCTTACAGCGAGCATTTTGATTTATTGGAAATTTTCGCTTCACAAAGTCACAGCAAGTGCGTAAATCTTCCAAGTATTGACTGGGGATACCGTATAAAATCCCAACTGTCAACTTTATTGCCAGCATTAAAAAAATCTTTTTTTATCAGCGGTTTTTCAAGTGGCTATAACAGCATTGAAATTTTGTTTTTTTTTTAAACGCGTTTTGCTTCTGTCAAAGCACAGATTAGAAGATATGTCTAAAGACAGATAGGAATCAACCTTGGAAGTGACAGTTCGTTAGTGTAGTTCCGGGATACATGTCATATCGGGTGTGGCGCTGCTGTGCTGAATGAATGTTTACGAAAACATAACCCTCCTTCTGGCACAGTCGGGTAATAAGCGCGAAATTTGAATGTTGGCTTACATGAAAAAGGATATTAAAAACACAAAATTACTGTTCAATCTCAAATCGAATAAGAATTACTTCTTCATTATTCAGATGAAGCAGTGAAGAAGTAAAACTTATTCAAATTGAGATTGAACAATAATAGAATAGCGTATACGAAATAAAAATAGTTGAGTTTATATACATTATTTATTTAGAAGTTTAGTATATCATATTTGGAACTTAAAATAACAAACTACCGTGAAAAACCGACCAGATACTCGATTTACAAGTTATTTGTTCATGATAATTCACAAATCCACTTTTTTCATCGTCTCTGGAGACAAACAAAATGCTTATTGCGAAACAAACAAGAATACAGATCGTTATTTAAGATAATTAAATTATCTAAATGTCTAGTTTTTAACCTTTTCATCGCCATTGTCAAATACAAAAGTCAGTTAATGTTATACAGGTACTTATAGAAATATTTGTTCCGATGCTGTAATGTGAAAGCCGAGAAGGACAAACTTCGCTGGCGGGTACCCTAGGTTAGCTTTTTATAATGAGCTTGTATTTATATTTTGTATTACTATTTGTAGTTTTCTTTTATGGCTATATAATAATGCCAAGTGCCAGGCCATCATTGTTGGTAGTTCTCGTCAGCTGGCTAAAGTTGACAAATCTCGGATCGCGCCGGTTGCGTTTGAAGGCTCTCTCGTACCCTGGTCAAAGCAGGCTTGTAGTTGACTCATGCCTTTCCTGGGATGCTCAACTAGCCGAAGTAAGTCGAAAGGCCACTAACACTTTACGGGCGCTCTAGCGCTACAAAAAAATTCTGCCGATTAGTACCAAGACTCCTTATCCTGCCTTTAATTGATTACGGTGATGTGTGCATGTCCAACATGACTCAAGTCTCTTAACCGGTTAGACCGCCTGCTTAACAATGGCATGCGCTTTATTTTTGGTCTTCGAAAGTATGACCACATATCTTCTTCCCGACGTCAGCTGCGCTGGCTCCCCATACGCCAGCGCAGGTGCCTCCGTATTCTGTGCACCCTTTTCTCAATCCTGTTCGACCCTTCTACTCCTGGTTATCTCAAATCAAAATTTAACTTTGATACTCCTCGTCCCGGTTGTGATCTGCGTTCCTCTCGTTCTCTTAAACTCATCACTCCTTCTCACTCCACTGGTTTTGTTTCTAACTCTTTCACCCTTCAGACAATCCGCCTCTGGAATTCGCTACCTCTAGACATTAGACAAGCTCAAACCAAGCTCTCCTTCAAGCGAATGCTGCGTAAGCATTTGTTTGAGCAGGTCGCGTAGATTTGGAATCCTTCATATTTTTCTTTGCTTCGTGCGGCTGGTTTATATATGTTTATCTTTTATACAATTTTTATGTATGTTTATGTAAAATTATCCGCTTTTGAAATTATTTGTTATCTTCCTATTATTTCTGTAGTTTATTTCTGATATTGATGCACCTACTCATTTTTCTTTCTGTTTGACCTTATGGTTGACTGGTAGAGAATGCCTTTAGGCATTAAGTCCGCCAATTGTATACATTTTGTATGTGCAATGAAGTTTAAATAAATAAAAACTAACATAATACTGTAAACAAATAAAGAGAATAATAATGTCGTCACTCAGATATACATTATTAACTTTTAACTAAAATATACATTATGATGCCTTGCACAAGGACATAGTAATGCGTGAGCGTGGAGCTAACTACCTTCTTATTCATAATTAAAATACAACTTACGACTATGTCAAAGTAAATAAATCTTTCAGTTACCTATCTAGCAGTACACATAGTACGAATAACAGTTTTCACATACCATAGGCAGACATCCATATTAATATTATAAATGCGAAAGTAACTCTGTCTGTCTGTCTGTCTGTTACCTCTTCACGCTTCAACCGCTGGACCGATTGAGATGAAATTTGGCATGGAGATAGTTGGGGTCCCGGGAAAGGACATAGGCTACTTTTTATCCCGGAACGCATAGTTCCCGCGGGAACGCGATAACCGAATTCCACGCGTGCGAAGTCGCGAGCAGAAGCTAGTACTTAATAATTTTATTTATTTGGAAAACTTACAGCTAATTTCAACTAATTTGTTATAATATGGGCAAGTTTTTCTGTTAAGTAAGAATAAAAGTTACATTTTTTAAACGAGTGAGTCATACTTTTACGTTTTTACTCAAAAGTATAGTATATGTTAAAAATAAACGAATGCTAACAACATTTACATAACTGACACTTCACTTTGTTTCCAAACTGTGTAGTGCAACTGTGTCGTTAACAAATTGATCTATGATACAAACAATTATTGATGACAAATACTGATTATAGTACTGGCTGGTAATATTTTCTAGAAGCTAGTAGTATATTTTCAATTCATTGTGGAATGTGGGCTTCTATAAATATTACTGGGTACTTCATGTATGAGCTTGGAGGTCTTTTGTATTTTATTATGATATGCGGTCGACACCATTATTCATAAGCATAATACACCCTGTGAGCAGTCTAGAAGTCGGTCGCAAAGGTAAAAAGCTTTTAAGATAATTTGTTGATATGCGATTTCCATTAAGATGTGAATTCAGACCCACTTCCAAAAGGGCAGGAGAATTCTCCGAGTATGTTGTTTATACAAAACTTTTGAATTGAATTTGAAGATGTATGTTTGAGTCCCCTAGAGGTAGACAGTTTTCGCTGGGCCGCGTACCAGAATCTGAAAAATGACATATTTTTTTTTACATTGTTGAAGAAGTGATTTCGATACTACTAATTCTAGGTAATTAAATTACACATTAGAGTTAAAAGTGCGGTTAAGGTAAAAAGCCAAAATGGACTTTAATTTATTAGAGTTGGCCCGGTGAACTTCGTATGAATTGTTCCCAGTTCTACAGATTTCTTTTACAGAATACCATGTCTACAGATTTCTATTTCTACACATTCCCAAGTGTACAGATTCCCAATTCTACATAATTTAAATTTTACAGAATATTGATTCTGCATATTCACAATTCCACAGATTCCCAATTCTACATAATTGGTATTCTACAAAATAATACAAGGAATGTAACTGGGTCGACGGGTCCCCGCTACGCGGGGCCCCTATTTCTAGGTAGTTTGCCCTTCGGGCTTATATAGATAACTAACGAACCTAACCTACATTCACACCTAACGGACTGAGTGGACCCTTACCGGTAAAATAGTAGTCAGATAAGAAACTGTGGAATAAAGAATATGTAGAATTGGGAACCTGTGTAATTGGTTATCTGTTAAATTGGGAATCCGTAGATTAGAGAATCTGTAGGATTGGGAATCTGTAGTCATGAGCCCCAGTCCTTCGTATTACCACAGATTCCCATACAAAGTTATTTTTCCTTTAGATTTTTTCTTTTCTTTTCTTTCTTAGCCTTCCCAGAATCAAGGGAAATAATATAAAAAAAGAATCAGCCAAATCGTTCCAGCAGTTCTCGAGCCTTAGCCAGACTAACACACGGCGATTCATTTTTATATATAAGAAAAAGATTTATATAAATATATTATATTTGCGATTTACCTTGTATTTTCACGGTCCCATTGTTATGCCAGAGAGCTAATGGTTGTGGGCTCTTGATTCGGTACTTGGCTTGCTGGTTTCAGCACGTTGATTAGTCCCCCCGTTGCAGGCCAATACTTGACTTCTTCTGACAGGCCAGCTCTGCATACATAGGGGTTTGCCGATCCTGTAACACACGAAAGTTTATTATGGCAATTCATTTTTATATATAAGAAGAAACTGCTGGTTGTCTCTAGAAACCCTGAATCCTAACATAACATAACTAGTAGAAGGCAAAAATCTCGAGCGGGTTCGGCAGTACAAGTACCTGGGAGCTTGGGTTAACGAAGTATGGGAGTCAGACCAAGAAATTAAGACCCGAATAGAAGTTGCCCGAGCATCTTTCAACAGCATGAGAAAGGTTTTGTGCTGCCGACAATTACATGTAAAGCTCCGAATTAGAATGTTACACTGTTATATTTGGCCTGTTGTGATGTACGGATGCGAAGCTTGGACCATAAAAGATAATACCAAGAGGCGACTCGATACCTTCGAGATGTGGTGTTACCGTCGCATGCTCCTCATTAGTTGGACGCAAAGGGTCAGAAACGAAATCGTGCTCCAGCGCGTCAACATGCACCGGCTGATGTTGCAGACCATCAAAAAGCGGAAAATTGAGTACTTAGGTCACGTGCTTAGGCACGAGAGGTACGCTTTATTACAATATAGATTATAATAGAAATACCAAACGTCAAATTCCATACAAATGGTCGACTAAGTAATGGTTGCTCTTCTTCATCGATACATTTTTGCTCCACTTATGCTGGCTAAACCGTACAAGGTACATTAAAACAATGTATGAAAGAATTGTAGACCCCAAAAAGTTGCACAGAAAAGTCTTCGACAGCATATGTTTATCTGTTACGGTTTCAATCATCCAAGCACTTTCTCTTAGTGAAAAAGTAAAGGGCCCCATGCTCTTCATTCTGAAAATTATGAGAACAATTTTTACTTTTTCGCAATCCTCTTGACAAGCTCTTCATTTGGATACCCATATTGTATAATTCAACAAACTTTTTTTTTTCGATTTCCACTTCAGGTGACTCCACCGTCTAGACGCCATTTTGTTTTTCATCTGACCCGTCTAACAACATTTGGCTTGACGAGACGATTCTAATGATACCTCAATCATGAAAATCGGTTCAGCCGTTTGGCCAAAACGTGGTAATAAAGGAAATTACAAAACATAGATAGATTGATATATACTCGTAGATAGATACTCACGAAAAACATTACCCTCCCTGACATTCGGGTAAAAACAGCCTAATCGGTCCAGCAGTTTTTAGGCCTTAGCCAAACTCACACACCAATTCATTTAAAGATGTATCTACTACTACTACTACAACAGCCTATTTACGGCCCACTGCTGGGCACAGGCCTCCTCTCATCACGAGAGGGTTTGGGCTATAGTCCCCACGCGGGCCCAGTGCGGATTGGGGACTTCACACACATCTTTAAATTACTTCGCAGGTGCGTGCAGGTTTCCTCACGATGTTTTCCTTCACCGAAAAGCTCAGTGGTAAATTCAAATTGAATTTCGCACATAAGTAAACTTAGAGGTGCGAGCCGGAATCGAACCCCCGACTTTTAAAGATGTATATAAAATTATAAATACATTATATTTGCGATTTACCTTATATTTTCACGGTCCCTATGTTATGCACGAGAGCTAATGGTTGTGGGGTCTTGATTCGGTACTTGGCTTGCTGATTGATTTGTTTGTTGCTGATTGTTGATTAGTCCCCCCATTGCAGGCCACTACTTCACTTCGACTGACAGGCCAGCTCTACATACATAGGGGTTTGTCGATCCTGTAACATACGATAGTTTATTAAGTGAACAGAAGTTTCTAGATTTCACAGAGCTGAACTTTTTTTTTAACGCTGGGAAAATGCATTGACGCATACCACCCGTAAGGGTGGTTATGTGGGACTCGCCAGTATGGAATACCCACTAAAAACCCAGCGAGTGTTGCTTCCTGGAACAGCCAAAAGCCAGGCTAGGGTAGTTACGGTGTTAATATGTGACATCATGATGATTATTGGTCGACACCTCGTGAGACCTACCGCTCGTTGAGAATAGTCGACCGAAAAACCAACATTCTGTTTACGTCTCAATTTGGATTGCATATAATCCCAGCTGTGTGACACCCGACCATCTGCATGAGAGGCCTTTATAAGAGGGTTTAAACGTCGCAAATAGCTGTCAAATATTTTGCTGTTTTCATTAATTTCTGAATATTACTGAATGAAAACATGAATTATCGCTCTATGGTTGAATAAAACATTAAATATGGATTGCAACAGTTATCATAGGAACACGAAATTTTTAGTATTATGGAAGTAACATCTTTTGAAAACTCCATCGCAGTTTCCATGCATTTTAATGTAATCTTATCATTTGCCTAACCAACAAATATAAAACGAGACGCGTCATTCAACCATAGAATTATATTTTTCTTTTTAATTCAGCAATATTGAGAAATTAATAGAAACAGCGAAACATTTGACAGCTATATGCGACGTTGCCAACTTTCGGGATAAAACCTCTTAACGAGTTTACCAAGTACGAAATATTGTAGTAGTAGAATACTCACGAATTTGAACAGACTGGCGCTGATGTTTCCGATCATGGCGGTCAAGTTGAACGTGAGGAAACAGGTGATTCGCGTGAAGTCGGCGCCGAGAAAGCCCTCGTTCACAGGACTGTCTGTCAATTTTAATAAACCATTATGAACACGTCCGAACAGAAAAAGTATTATAAGACGGCATAAGTAAAATCAATGAAATAGCCTCTATTAATTCCTCACAATAGGGACGTTAACAGTTAATGTTAAGGTGAACGTGTGTTTGTCTGTTAATCCTTCCTTCACGTCGGAACGACTGAGCCGATTTGGATGAAATTTGGTAAGGAGATACTTTTTATCCCGATATTTCTACGGGAAGGGGCTTTCTACACTTCACCAAATCCTTCACAAACAATACTTACATTAAGCGGCAGCGCGAAGTAAGTGTCGAAAGATATCAGCAACATGAACATGCCATTGATAAAATAGTAAATGGCCGAAGTGCGCTTGCTCCCGCCCATTTTATCCGACAGCCACCCGAGCAGCACGACGAGAGTTCCGCACACGTTCGAACCGAGGACCACGGCGCCCGTGTACTGCGGGGGCAAGCGCGCCGCCACGCCGTACACGGAGTTTTGGAAGATCGCGTTGCAACCTGGAATGGTGGAAGATAATACGAGATAAGTTGTTAGCGTAATTTTAAAAAGTATAGTCTACCAAGTACATAGTTCTCGAGTAGATGCGTAAAAGCAAACACTCTTTTCGTCATGAGAGGAGACCTGTGCCCTAGAGTGGGAAGCAAATACGCCTTCTGTGGGGGGGGGGGGGGGGCACTTCATACAGACAAAAAGCCTGTCTACTCTACTATCTTATACGCTACTTTGAGTATATAGCCACTGGAGATGCCATAACGTCAACTCTTCGAACAAATTTTTTCGCCACTTTTAGCGGGGGGCGAGGTAAACACGTACAGCACACCACCAAACGACGCAGAACTCAACAGATACAAATTTTGCTGTTGCGATAAACGCACACTACAAAAAAAAATCAACACATCAAAAAATACCCATACAGAGACAGAGTTTTCACGTAACTATGCAGCACACATATGAACAAGACTAGTGATGGGACACATCTGAAGAATGAGTCAAATCAGATAGATGAATGAACTGAATTATTTTATAGTATTTTATTTTATAATAAAATTGTTTAAAGTGGAAATTCTGTACATTGAAGATACCCAAAAATATATTTGTTTGTATGTATGTATGTCTGTATCTGTATTTGTGTCCTTAGCCCACACACAGTTTTTTAACTGTGGAATGAACTGTTGCCCGAAGTTTCCGGGCGGATACATATGTAAAAAAATTAAAGTAGATTGGTATTTGTAAGAGCCTATGTACATGAAATCTATATAAATATATAAAATCAGAAACTGACTGACTGTTTGACTTACTGACTGACTGATCGATCAACGCAGAGCCGAATCTACTGGTCGTAGAGAGCTGAAATTTGGAATGCAGATTCCATAGGGAATGTAGGGGAGCAATCTAAGAGAGGATTTCCCGAAATTCCCACAGTAACGGAAAAAAACGGGATTTTACATTTTAATATTCCTGCGCATATTTTACCCGCGACTTCGTCCGTATGTACTAAGAATTCAGGCAGCTAATGGTTCTATACATAGCGATAGTTATAGGAAACCAAAAACGAAACAATGTATTTTCCCACGGGAATAAGATGTTTTCCCGTGGTAAAAAGTAGCCTATGTCACCTTCCAGCCTTCCATTAACTCTAAACAAAAAATCACGACATAAAACCCCTCCGTTGCGACGTGAAGGAAGGACAAACAAATAAACTTTCCCATTTATTAACCGACTTCAAAAAAAGGAGGAGGTTCTTAATTCGTCGGAATCTTTTTTTTCATGTATATTCACCAAAAATAAATAGAAAACGTGAACCGATTTCGATTATTCTTTTTTTGTTCGAAAGGTGGTACTTCCAAGTTGGTCCCATATTAATTTGGTTCAGTTCTGATGATGGGATCCATGAGAAAATGAGGGTTCTCCTCGAAATTTGCTAGCACATAGATGATTTTGGTGTACTTCTGTAGTAATGTTTGGAAACTGTACCTACCCGAAAAAAAAAAGGAAATGAAAAAATATAAACCGCCTTCAAACTCCGACAGACTGCGCTGCGAAGTCGGTGTCAAGTGAACCGACCCAAAGAAATGATAATCATATAGTGAACTTGACATCTCAGTCTGTCGGGAGTTTAAAGGCAGTTTTTATTTTTTTTATTTAAAAAAAATATAATACTAGCTTCTGCCCGCGACTTCGCCCGCGTGGAATTCGATTATCGCGTTCCCGCGGGAACTATGCGTTTTTCCGGGATGAAAAGTAGCCTATGTCCTTTCCCGGGACCCCAACTATCTCCATGCCAGATTTAATCTCAATCAGTCCAGCGGTTGAAGCGTGAAGGGGTAAGTAACAGACAGACAGACAGAGTTACTTTCGCAATTATAATATGAATATGGATAGTATGGTAGTATGGGCCCGCGTGAGGACTATAGCCCAAACGCTCTCATGATGAGGGGAGGCCTGTGCCCAGCAGTGGGACGCAAATAGGCTGTAGTAGTAGTAGTAGTAGTATGGATAAGGGTCGTCAGCAAAATGCTCCGAACAGATAACACGTGTCGGTTTCCAAGATTTCTCCTTTATATAGGGATCTTTTGGAAATCTAAAAGGATTATATGAAATAATGTATGCCGCCTGCTGTATGCCATACCTTTTTGTGTAATTACATAATGTCTACTGTTCCTTGATTGTGTGGTGTTCAATAAAGTATATTGTATTGTATTGTATTGTAATGTATATAAATAATAGTATATGCATTACACATCCCTCGTAGTCCCCAACTAAATATTGTATTCCTTTTACCTAGACTGACCTTTTACTTGACTAATAAATAAACCTCATTGATTGAATGAATGAATGATTCACTCAAAAGTTGAGTCGCTTTTTTGACTTTTGTCACATCCCTAGACCGATTCGCTCCCATTCATATTTACATTTTTCTGACGTTTACGTATCGCAAAAGTTTTTTCTTTAAATAGAGATTTTACTTCAATACACATTTAATATTTAGTAAAAATACTTATCTATGATAGGAAACGCGATTTAGTTGCGAATTTGAGCGTTCAGATCGCCTTTTACACGAGAATACCGCACAAGACACCATTTTTCAGGAGAAACGTCTCGCGTCACGGAACGATGCAAAATGGCGGTGAAGCGACCTTCAAGTGAGTTTATATAAAGACTTTGAACAGTTGAACCGTGTACTTTGCCGGAGGGGATCGCCCATGTATGGCATCTCCAGTGGCTATATACTCAAAGATACGCTATTATTAATTGCAAATCTAAAACCTTTTGGGTGACACTACAAGCGTTTCAACCGCCGTCAGTCCGCTGTCGCCTTTTGTGCAATTTACATGGATTTTTTCAATTTTCTGTAAAGAGGGACGTTACTACTCTGCTACACTACAAAATACAATAAAATGCCGTCTGAGGTTACTGAAAACTGCCGGCGGTGATCCAACAAATCTACAATTTCGTGTAAGGCATTTTATTTGTAAGCTTAGATTAGAAAGATGACATTCTTGACTGTTGAGCTGATGAAATAACTTTTATATGAAACCACCTTCTGTCCGCAATTTCGTCCACATGGAATTTGGTAATAGCGTTCCCGCGGGAATTATGCGATTTTCCGGGATAAAAAGTAGCCTATATGTTGACCCGTGTTATATGACGGTCATAGATAGCTTTTATGCTGATTTTTGTCGACGGCCAGTATCATTCAAGCTATGCGCGTATTCAGTCTCCCCTCAACCCTCGCCGTCCCCGCCGTCATCTCCCCCAACGTCTGTCGCACCCCAGGGACGGTCGGGGACGAAGTTGACGACCTAAAGGATACCGTGCCACTAAAAGCTCGGAAACGACTTCAAGAGACAGAAAGCTGGGCACATTGCGCGATCGTGATACTATGCGTTTTTCCGGGATGAATAGCAGCAAAAGGACATACCTTTCCCGGGACCCCAACTATCTGCATGCCAAATTTCATCTCAATCGGTCCAGCGGTTGAAGCGTGAAGAGGTAACAGACAGACAGAGTTGCCGCGCCACATCGTGGTCAAGCCGTAAAACAACGTCGTACATACTGTTCAACACGAAGACAGATATCATGGTGACCCAGAAGAAGGCACCCGGCCACTGTGAGCTGTCCAGCATCGCCAGCACGACCGTGAATTCAAAGATGTGTGTGAAGTCAGTCCCCAATCCGCGCTAGGCCGCCGGGGGAACTATAGCCCAAAACCCTCTCGCGAAGAGAGGAGGCCTGTGCCCAGCAGTGGGACGCAAATAAGCTGTAGTAGTAGTAGTAGCGACCTTTCCACATAAACACTGCGTTGGGAATGGGTGTCTATCGATTTAGAATAGATTTTTATTTCTTTCAGAATAGATGGGCGAAATAAAATAAACTAAAATTGCTCTGTAACTTTGCGGCCAGTTAGAAGTTTCAAGTACAACAAAAGATTTCTATTGATAAGTTCAATGACACATGAATCATTCGGTAGCGTTATTTTGTTTCATTATGGCGAGTCGGTATTCATTGAAGATATCGCGCACGTGTGTTTATTAATGCTCATCGGCTTATACACGAGACGTTCATACCTAACCTACAGGAAATTTATAACGAGTGTCAAATAAATTAATCTTTGCAAATGAAGATGACATTTGAATTTTTACTCGCAGGTATCTCGAATGCGTTGGACATGGATAGAACCTCTTATTTGTAGAAAGGTCTTCTACCAAATTCAAGTCTATGTCTAAAAGAAATGGACCATACATTTTTGGTTACTACTACTACTATTACTACAGTCTATTTGCGTCCCACTGCTGGGCACAGACCTCCTCTCATCACGAGAGGGTTTGGGCTATAGTCCCTACGCGGGCCCAGTGCATATTGGGGACTGACTTCACACACTTCTTTGAATTACTTCGCAGAGGCGTGCAGGTTTCCTCACGATGGTTGCCTTTACCGAAAACATACATTTTTGGTTAAAATACTATTTTTATCTGCCTGCGCAAGGAACAGGTTAAATACGAGTGTTTGTATGTACAGCCTGATGGATTTTTGATCAAGTTCAGAGGTGTCCATAGATTTATCTATGGAATGTGGATTGTGGAGTGTGTCTTGGTAAGGAGCGCAATCTTACGAGGGGTGATCCAAAAGTAATGATAACTGAATACTTATTGAATCGGATTAAAATAAATAGGTATGCCGTTACTGGCCATAAAGAGTCCTTAGTAAATAAAAAAATGAAAAATAAAAAAATATGTATCTGTCAGAGAGTTGCAGCTGTTTTTTCACGAGCAGTCGGAACAATAACGCCAAAATGGAGAAAACTGAGATGAGAGCGGTTATTAAATACTTCTATTTGAAAAAAAATGTGTACTAAAGATATATACGCTGAATTAATGGGAACACTGGGCGAGTCCGCTCCACCGTATTCCACAGTGGCACGGTGGTCAAAGGAGTTTAACTTGGGAAGAACATCCACTCAAGATGAACATCGCGAAGGCCGTCCATCTGACGCCATTACTGGAGAAAACGTCGAAAAAATTCATGATCTCGTTTTAACAGATAGAAGGATGACTATCAGGCATCTAGTTGAGCACACAGGCATCTAGTATGGCGGCATTCAAAGAATCTTAACTGATGAACTACACATGAAAAAAGTCTCCGCTCGTTGGGTGCCTAGAATGTTAACGGCTGAACAAAAGAAAATACGATGTGAGATTTCGAAGTCTAATCTTGACAAATATCAAACTGATCCCGAAACATTTTTGCGTCGGTTTGTAACCATGGACGAGTCTTGGATCCACCATTTCGATCCTGAGACCAAACAGCAATCCATGACCTGGAAGCGAGCGTCTTCCCCTACACCGAAGAAAGTCAAGGTAGCAAGCTCCGCTGGTAAGGTCATGGCTTCAGGCATGGATGCTGAGGGAGTCATAATGATCGAATACCTGGAAAAGGGAACTACTATTACGGGCTCCTACTACGCTGACCAAATACGCAGATTGAGAGAGGCAATCAAAGAAAAGCGGCGGGGTAAACTTCGAGCTGGCATCCTGTTTCACCAGAACAACGCACCGCCTCACAAGGCCGGCGTTGCGATGGCTGCCATCCGTGATTCAGGGTTCGAATTGCTGGAACACCCCCCATATTCGCCAGACCTAGCCCCCAGCGACTTTTATCTCTTTCCACGGCTGAAGGAAGATCTTAGAGGCAACAAAATTTTAAATGATGGCGAGGTAATGGCCGCTGTGGAGGCATTTATGGAGGGTCAAGAAAAAGATATTTTTTTTAAAGGAATTCGTGGTCCGGGGAAACGATGGTCTAAGTGTGTAGCCTTGGAAGGAGATTACGTAGAAAAAAAATTTTTTTATTAAACATTTTATGTGTCTTTCATACTGATTATCATTACTTTTGGATCACCCCTCGTATATGACGAAACAGTTGAAAACGTGTCCAGCGGATTTGATAAGCAACAAAACAAAACACAACCGTTTTCGCCTCAGCAGCTCCAACTGAAGGCGATACTGCAGACTATTCGCCTATGTGGCTTGACTGGAGTGACGACCGCAGCGCCCCCAATCTACCCGATTTGTCCATTTTTGGAACTATAAAGATTGCGCTCCTTTACTTCAACCCTCCAGATTTATCTTAACTGTGAGAGTGAGTAAGGAGGTTTCGCACACAACTTGTTAATAAAAGGGACAGAGAACTTACCTCAACTTAACAAAAACGTTGAACCAGCTAAACAGGAAGTTCGGCAGTTGCGCGGCGACCCCGACGTACACCAAATAGTTGCCAGCGTGTTAGTCAGTTTGTAGTCCACGAAGTAATCTTTAGCCGTTATGAACATGTTCCACGCTGTCAGGGTGCCTAGCCCGTGGATGACCAGAGTGACGTAGATGAGGTTCCATTTGTCCTTAGGCGGTGTCAGGTCCATGGCTATACCTGAAAAGTGGGAGATTTTTTGTCAGACTCTGCGGTGGGTGATGAAGTTCTGTTTATAATTAAACTAGCTTCATTGGGTATATTCATATTACAAGATATGTCGCGGTATTTCTTCATCAAATTGGCATTACTTAGGGAATCCAACAACGAGATATTTTCGTGTGTAACATACACTAGAAACAAAGACATCAGGTCGAATTGAAGTTAATAGAATAACTAGCTAACACTTGGGCCATAAATAACCGCGGTGACAATAATACCCGCCATTTTATACAATTCCGTGATTCGGCCTCTTGACACTTGAACTTTGAGCGAAATTGCGACATAAAGTCTACATACATAAATAGCTTCGCGATAACAGTAACAATGGAACGGAAGCTTTGGTTTTTATGTCAGATATTTAGAAAATGCGCCAATAAATACACGATATTCTGATTAAACTACATATTATGTAGATAAATACGAATAATATACAAAAAAAAACATACTTATGACTGATCTGACCCAAAATATAAACTCAAAAACAATAAGCGCCCTATGATATTTACTACAGACGTGTCAGATATAATGAGATTCCGATTACTTGTCGGTGATGTATAAAGACCGCATTTCATAAAACCACACGGCGGACACGGCCTATAAAAGCACGATTTCGAACACATTTCGAATGAAGTGTCAATGTTTGCGTGCGAGGATGTCTGGGTGCGTACGAAAACGTCTGTACACTTGTAAATGTGTGGGCCAATGATTCACTCTCCATCTCCAAATGAAACAAATGACGGTAAGGGCGAGTTGGCTAATTCAGGCGGGTGATTCCGTGGCCATTCTGTATCTAGTATTATTAAATATTCTATGGTAAAATGGTGATTTCCAAAACGATTTCGAGCACCGAAAAATTATTCTTCTATTTACTTACATCACGACGCATGTAATTAAAACCATAATAGACTCTGTTCGACCCCACGAGCATTATTAAATCGCGCGGCATATTAGCATGACGATGCCGCGGTTCTCGACAAAACTGCCCCTAAGAGCATGCTCTTACATGAAAGTATTGGAAAGACAAAAAAAGTGTTAAAAAAAACTAAACAGTACAAAAACTAGACTAGTTAGTAGTCGCTAACAACGATTAGTAGTCGCTAAAGCCTAAACGATTCCTACAGTCGGGACCTATTACTACTACTACAGCCATTTGCGTCAGCATGTCAGCGTGGGCACAGGCCTCCTCTCATCACGAGAGGGTTTGGGCTATAGTCCCCACGCGGGCCCAGTGCGGATTGGGGACTTCACACACATCTTTGAATTCGCAGATGCGTGCAGGTTTCCACACGATGTTTTCCTTCACCGAAAAGCTCAGTGGTAAATTCAAATTGAATTTCGCACATAAGTAAACTTAAGAGGTGCGAGCCGGAATCGAACCCTCGACCCTCTGCATGAGAGGCGGGAGGTCGAACCACTAGGCCATCACGGCTTCCTATTATTAGGAAGATATTTGCCTACAATTTAATGGGTCCCGACCGACTGCACAATCGTCGTCATAAATTCTCCATTGCGCAGTAAAAATAATGGCAGTGAACTATTGATATCCTATTCAAACGCACGAAGTTAAAGCAGGACTTGTTCCTAGATAATAATTGCTAAAAAACCGTGAGCGCACTCTAACGTGCACCGGTGCGGTTGGTTACCTTTCAAGTTCTGAAGTTGACGATGCCCACAGTACCTTTCAAAGACTTATTAGCATCTAGCTAGCCTGTGGTATGACGTGCCCACCCGACACCCCTGCCGCTCGAGAAATATCATTGATTTTTTAATCAGTTGGTCGACTATGACTCGTAAATTAGTACAGCCTACCTAGCTGTGATAGTTTTCCTTGCAACTACGTTATATATGCCACAACCGTGATTTTTTTCAGCCATCCATATACCACCATTTAGCTGGCAGGGGGGGGGGGACACTCGACTCTAACAAAGAATAGCACTTTAAAGCTTAACATTTCACAAACGCATCATTTAATCAAAAAACCCACAATATTTTTTCAAGACCTATTCAACGAAATGCCACACCATGGGGTACGCAAGAAAAAAGAATTACATCCCCACTTTACGAATAGGGGAGGTACCCTATAAAAAAATATGTTTCAAAATTTTATTGTACCACTTTGTCAGCGTAACTAATATGTACATTCATGCCAAATTACAGCTTTCTAGAAGTAAGCATCTCCGAGCAATAGTGCGGACAGACGGACGGACGGACGGACCGACATGGCGAGACTATAAGGGTTCCTTGTGGACTTCGGAACCCTAAAAAAGGTTACTTGCAAATATTGGGGAAGGATCGAACAACAGTATAAAGAATAAAGAGATCTAGGTGAACTTGAAGCCGAAGCGAGATGACTGGTAACGTGCTCGCTTAGAAAAGAAAGAAAAGAAACATTTATTCGGCTAAAAAACAAAAGCACTAGGTACAAAAAAAGATAAAAAAACAAAACACAATATACACACACAGACAAGAAAACCACATGTTTAAAATATAGCCGAATAAGGGTTAAGGGTTCCGTTTTTGCCATTTGGCTACGGAACCCTAAAAACAACAGATTAGATGTGCAGCCCGAAAACATTACACCACACAACAAATGTTTCATCTCTCTCCGTAGTATCATCAGAAGTTGTTACTGCTTGACACTTGATCAATGTTTTTCCTTGGTGAAGTGCCGAGCACACAAGATTTAAAAAGGTACAGCAAAGTAAATTTAACCTCGATGTACCTATTATAACTTGCGATTAATTTCTGACAAGACACAAATTCAATTTTTAAATTTATATTCAAAAAAATCTGATAGACTTTTTTTATGAATGGAGTCCTGTAGATGCAGTTGACCATGTGAAATTCCTTGGTGTTCGTATTGACAAGCATCTAAGTTGGAAATCCAAGTATGAACAAGCAGAAGCACTTGAGAACTCCATATCATATTGGCATGTTTTGCTTTGCGGAGGTAATTAGATCGTATAGGTATTTTGCTTTAGTAGAATCTCTAGGTAAGGTACAGCATAATGTTTTGGGGAGATAGTTTTCAATATTAAGTAATTTTTGACACAGATCCAAAATGACAAAATGATTTATTTATAGTAGTATTATGTATTATCTAGCCAGATTGCTAATTTCATCCAAATCATAAGAGCACTTTTTGAGATAGTTGGTATAAATACACAAGGTTAGCGCGTTGATGGTAATATAAAACAAAACATGACTTCTTACCTAAGCTACCTGTTGGTACACTGTAACTGTGCTCTCCACATATTTTGTTGTCATCTGTAAAAAAGAATACTCACATAAGATAAAGCGTGTAAAAAGTCCCATGATACTGATATTTATTATTTTATTACAAGTCCCCAATCACCATTGGGCCTTTCATGTAGGATAACAGACCCATCTCTCATGATGAGAGAGAGGAAGCCTCTGCCCAGAAGTTTAATTAATGACAATTGTTTGGGCTAATCAATATATGAATGAATGAAACTACTGCCTGATCGGACAGACTAAGCAGCTGACAGACAAAGCACAGCCGAAACGACTGGTCACAGAATGCTGAAATTTGGCATGTAGGTTCCTTGAGGAGTGTAGGGGAGCAGCATTAAGAGTGCATTTCCTGAAGTTGAACAGGAAATAATTAGATTTTTGAAGAAGAAAAAAACTATTTAACAATTATTGTTCTGTAACAAGTCAATTTTATCGTTTTCTGTGTTTGACGTAAATTATTTACTATAAAATGAATTATTTACGATTTCAAGCAACCAACATCGTTCGGACAGAGACCTTGCTAGATTTTGGTTAACTTAAATTTCTTGGCTGCACTAAATTACACATACACCTTTGCTAATATACTACACTTGGAACGTTTAAAAATTGTATAAGTAAATTCAAATGAAAAATTTTAGCTTACTTAGGGTTACAGCGATAGTCGGACGTCCTGATAGGATCTCTGCGTTCGTGAACAGCGTAGGGAACGCTCCATGAATCTTCTTGGGCTTCCTTCCTCCAAAACGAAGGTACTGGCTCTTAAAATGTGAGAAGCACACTTTATGAGACAGTTTGTCTGCTGGAACCTTGTCTTTCAGCTGCAAAGAATGTGGCGCGAGGAGCTGGAGCCAGATTTCACACTGAGCAGGAGCCCTTCGATAATAAAAAAGGCAATTATATTTGCAGTCGATTTGCAATCATCCACGACACACTTGGAGACCGGCATTGTCAGTGCTTTGAGAGAAAAATGCAAAAGAAAAGGCTAGATTTTTTTTCGAATTGAACACGAAAGTGGCCTATTCAAAACTGACATTCCGTTGATCGTTGGCGTTGGTCTATCAAGGTTTAAAAGTAGCCATTCACGATCAACGATCCCGTTTAATTTTAATCGAGAAATAATTCGGGCGGTCATATAATTGTTGAGATCGATATATAACTTAAACATTATACATTTATTATTTAAATACATTTCCATCGCATTATAATTATTATTTTATTGACACTTTTTTGAATAGCCAGCCTTATGAATGGAATAAAATAGTTCGTTCTAGTTCGTTCGTTCATCGCAATCATCATGAATCCTCCTAAATACCTACTGCTTCTAATGACAGTGAGTGAGTAGGAGTGATTCCAAGCCGTGTGTCAAAGTCAAATATCATTTGTTTGGTAGTGCATACTTGTGTAGGCATTTCGCCGAAATTTTTCATCGATTCGTGTCTTATTACAAAGTGTAGCTTCATAAAAAAGTGAAAGATGGCTGTAAGTAATTCAGTGATCATAATGAAATTACGCTATGCCCATATCTCTGTGTTCCAGTCGTTTAGTAACATCGTAAAATTGTTTTATAGGTTATGTTTCGTTATACTATAGCAGCTAGAAATCACGAAATAGTTGTAAACTACATGAATTTTCACTATATCTCGTCTATTTTCAGTCTCTAGCGGCAGCGCAAGTGCAGGAGGTGCGCTCAATAACGCGTATAGAGCGTATCGGTGCCCACTCTCATATCAGAGGCCTAGGTCTCGATGATTCTTTGGAGCCCCGGGCCGTGTCTCAGGGTATGGTGGGGCAGAAAATGGCCAGGAAGGCCGCGGGCGTGATCCTACAGATGATTCGAGAAGGTATTGAGCTAACAAGCTGTCGCTATGACAACGGTGATTGATTTATTTTTAAGGAGATGCATGGATGTAAAGTTGTGTTAAAACTGGTTTAATTCGTTGTCTACCGATGACGCGAATTCGCGTCGAGCGAATATACTTTAATAACTAAGTAACTAAGTTTATTTTACATAAACTTTTTGACAATAGGCGGTAGACAACAGGCATCATCCAAATTTTTGGTTCTATCACTAGTGCTACATGACAAAGACAATGTTTGACGAGGATTGTACTCCAGAATATTTTTTATATTATATTATATTATTGAATTAAAAAAATATTTTGTTTCATAATCATCAACAGCACTACTAAAGCCTATGTCACTCAGACACATCTTGGAATCCCATGGATGTACAGGACTGGTCTGTGTAGAGCCCTTTTAGGCACCTCCATTCAGCAGTAGAAGTGTTTTACTATAAGCCTCACTATACCTCATATGGTTTCAGTAGAATAAAACGTCAATGTGGTTTAATTTATCTTTTCATTTTCAGGCAAGATTGCTGGTCGAGCAGTATTGCTCGCAGGTCAGCCGGGGACCGGCAAGACCGCCATAGCAATGGGGCTTGCACAGGCCCTCGGGCCGGACACTCCCTTCACGAGCATGGCAGGTAATAATGACAAACCTGATGACGTTTCTCACTGTAAACTTTTTGGATATATTTTTATCTGCCATCAGCTTGTCTCATCTATAAATAGATGTTATAGATTAATTGGATACTGAGGGAAATATATTTCCTGTAATGATAGTGCTTACTAAATAAATAACAAAATTTAAGATTGGCGAAAATTGACGGAGACTTATATTAGGTAGCGAACATTTGCCATAAATGCATCTTTTATTTTCTGTAAAGAAAAATTAGGATTTAAAGCACGATTTGTATTAATGTTGCCCCATTAATACAAATCGTGTACACTTGAAATAAGTGTTAAATGAAATAAAAGATGTTGCTACCTTTTCAGCCTGTATCACACGGCGGACACTGCCTATAAAAGCACGATTTTAAACCGATTTTTAATGCAGTGTCAATGTTTGCGTGCGAGGATTTCTGTACACTTGTACAGACAAATGTACAGTCAGCAGCAGAAGTAGATAAGCTGTCCAGGTGTTCAAAATGACCTACACACGCCCTTAACGTCTTAAGAATAAGGTCGTGTGTAGGTCATTTTGAACACCTGGACAGCTTTATTTATTTATTTATTTATTTATTTACGGGACACCAACAGAGTACATAATTAAAAGTATTTCTTAGATTATCTTAACATTCTTTGGCATTTATGTACCCCAATTATAGGTGAACACATCATTTGTCAATATTAGTTCTAGGTATAAATTTATAATGATATAAGTTAATTTAAGTTCCAATAAATTCAATATTAATATACTTTGCATTTTTAAATGAGATTATAGTTAACATATATTAATTTGATTAAGATTAAATTAATAAGTAGGTAAATCTGTAAAGGTAAAATATGTAGGTAGGTATATAATTCGATTATTCTAGTTAAGTAATTGTGTATATGCGTTATAATGGATTTAAATTAATTATTATCTAAAGCAGCTTATCTACTGTGTTAAGTAATTGTGTATATGCGTTATAATGGATTTAAATTAATTATTATCTAAAACAGCTTATCTACTTCTGCTGCTGACTGTATGTGTGTGTACCAGTACGCGGGCCAACGATTCACTTCCTTCTCCGGATGAAACAAATGGCGGTAAGGGCGAGTTGGGCGCGAGTTGCGCGCCGGCTAGATCTGGTGGGTGTTTCCGTGGCCATTCTGTATGTAGTGCTATTAAATATTCTGTGCCTGTATCAAAATTTTAAGAGCCATGTAGATATTGCATGCATACAGACAGAGCTGAACAGATGAGTTCCACAATGTAAGGCGATTGATAGTCTATAATTAATTACCTTGTCTCTGTCTGCAACTAGTAATTAAATCAGTGCAAGAATATTTGTCAACATCGTGAGGAAACCTGCACGTATCAGCGAAGTAATTCAAAGATGTGTGTGAAGTCCCCAATCCGCACTGGGCCCGCGTGGGGACTATAGCCCAAACCCTCTCGTGATGAGAGGAGGCCTGTGCCCAGCAGTGGGACGTAAATAGGCTGTAGTAGTAGTAGTAGTAGTAAGAATATTTGTAATCTGTTGTTGAGTGTTTATTCATGAAACTGTAGAGATCTTCTACTATCTAAAGTCCCGCGCCTTCACATTTCAAAACGCTTCAATTTTTTCATTATTATTTAAAAAGCACCACCAACACTCTCAACGCATAGTTGACGGCTGTCTCAGCACGCACACATGTGTTGAGGGTGTTGGTGGTGCTTTTTAAATACATTGAAGCGTTTTGAAATGTGAAGGCGCGGGGCCTTAGATAGTAGAAGATGTCTAGATCTGTCCGTCTACATCTTTTTGTGCTTTACCTTGCCTCATTCTGTCTACTTTAAAGAAACTAATACAGTTTCCATTTATCTCAGGATCTGAAATTTACTCCCTTGAAATGAGCAAGACTGAAGCCCTCACTCAAGCCATAAGAAAGTCCATTGGCATAAGAATCAAGTAAGTAACTACTTTATTGATGTGAAAATTGATTTTTTTGGCTGGTCTGTAATGCTATCGCTCACTTACTACTGATGTGAAAATTTTTTGGTACTAACATATATGATTTTCTATTTCTACTTATTATGGTCTTATAATGTGGACTATCAAATACATATATACATATATCAAATACATGTACAGACACGCCGGGTTGTGCTCTTTTATCTATATATATAAAACAAGAAACTGACTGACTGACTGTTCGATCAACACAGAGCCGAAACTACTGGCCGTAGAGAGCTGAAATTTGGCATGCAGGTTCCTTAGGGAACGTACGGAAGCACTAAGAGGGGATTTCCCGAAATTCCCACGGGAACGGAAAAAAAACGGGGTTTCTCATTTTAATATTTCTGCGCATACGAAGTTGCGGGTAAAAGCTAGTTATAGTATAGATAGATAGAAGATGGAGACGGGTTGTGTTTCCTAGTAGTTTAGGGTGTAACAATAACCCTCATGTTTCCAGGGAGGAGTCCGAGATAATAGAGGGCGAGGTGGTGGAGATAGTGGTGGATCGGGCGGCGGGGGGGGCGGCGCGTGTCGGCCGACTTACGCTCAAGACGACCGACATGGAGACCAACTACGACATGGGCGCGAAGATGATCGACTCCATGCTCAAGGAGAAGGTAAGGTGGTGGAGATAGTGGTGGATCGGGCGGCGGGGGGGGGCGGCGCGTGTCGGCCGACTTGCGCTCAAGACGACCGACATGGAGACCAACTACGACATGGGCGCGAAGATGATCGACTCCATGCTCAAGGAGAAGGTAAGGTGGTGGAGATAGTGGTGGATCGGGCGGCGGGGGGGGGGCGGCGCGTGTCGGCCGACTTGCGCTCAAGACGACCGACATGGAGACCAACTACGACATGGGCGCGAAGATGATCGACTCCATGCTCAAGGAGAAGGTAAGGTGGTGGAGATAGTGGTGGATCGGGCGGCGGGGGGGGGGCGGCGCGTGTCGGCCGACTTGCGCTCAAGACGACCGACATGGAGACCAACTACGACATGGGCGCGAAGATGATCGACTCCATGCTCAAGGAGAAGGTAAGGTGGTGGAGATAGTGGTGGATCGGGTGGCGGGGGGGGGGGGGGCGTGTCGGCCGACTTACGCTCAAGACAACCGACATGGAGACCAACTACTACATGGGCGCGAAGATGATCGACTCCATGCTCAAGGAGAAGGTAAGGTGGTGGAGATAGTGGTGGATCGGGCGGCGGGGGGGGGGGGCGGCGCGTGTCGGCCGACTTGCGCTCAAGACGACCGACATGGAGACCAACTACGACATGGGCGCGAAGATGATCGACTCCATGCTCAAGGAGAAGGTAAGGTGGTGGAGATAGTGGTGGATCGGGTGGCGGGGGGGGGGGGGGCGTGTCGGCCGACTTACGCTCAAGACAACCGACATGGAGACCAACTACTACATGGGCGCGAAGATGATCGACTCCATGCTCAAGGAGAAGGTAAGGTGGTGGAGATAGTGGTGGATCGGGCGGCGGGGGGGGGGGGGGGGGGCGTGTCGGCCGACTTACGCTCAAGACAACCGACATGGAGACCAACTACGACATGGGCGCGAAGATGATCGACTCCATGCTCAAGGAGAAGGTAAGGTGGTGGAGATAGTGGTGGATCGGGCGGGGGGGGGGGGCGTGTCGGCCGACTTACGCTCAAGACAACCGACATGGAGACCAACTACGACATGGGCGCGAAGATGATCGACTCCATGCTCAAGGAGAAGGTAAGGTGGTGGAGATAGTGGTGGATCGGGCGGCGGGGGGGGCGGCGCGTGTCGGCCGACTTACGCTCAAGACAACCGACATGGAGACCAACTACGACATGGGCGCGAAGATGATCGACTCCATGCTCAAGGAGAAGGTAAGGTGGTGGAGATAAGGGTGAATCGGGTGGCGGGGTGGGGTTGGGGGGCGGCGCGTGTCGGCCGACTTACGCTCAAGACGACCGACATGGAGACCAACTACGACATGGGCGCGAAGATGATCGACTCCATGCTCAAGGAGAAGGTAAGGTGGTGGAGATAAGGGTGAATCGGGTGGCGGGGTGGGGTTGGGGGGCGGCGCGTGTCGGCCGACTTACGTTCAAGACGACCGACATGGAGACCAACTACGACATGGGCGCGAAGATGATCGACTCCATGCTCAAGGACAAGGTAAGGTGGTGGAGATAGTGGTGGATCGGGGGGGGGGGGGGGGGCGTGTCGGCCGACTTACGCTCAAGACAACCGACATGGAGACCAACTACGACATGGGCGCGAAGATGATCGACTCCATGCTCAAGGAGAAGGTAAGGTGGTGGAGATAGTGGTGGATCGGGCGGGGGGGGGGGGGGGCGCGTGTCGGCCCACTTACGCTCAAGACGACCGACATGGAGACCAACTACGACATGGGCGCGAAGATGATCGACTCCATGCTCAAGGAGAAGGTAAGGTGGTGGAGATAGTGGTGGATCGGGCGGCGGGGGGGGGGGGGCGGCGCGTGTCGGCCGACTTACGCTCAAGACGACCGACATGGAGACCAACTACGACATGGGCGCGAAGATGATCGACTCCATGCTCAAGGAGAAGGTAAGGTGGTGGAGATAGTGGTGAATCGGGTGGCGGGGGGGGCGGGGGGGGGGCGTGTCGGCCGACTTACGCTCAAGACAACCGACGGCGGCGCGAAGAGCTTGAGCACTCGCTTAACTTCTCTCTCTGTTCAACTGTTCAACCTCTATCAAAGAAAAAAGTAAGGTAAACCTTATAATGTCTTTGAACGAATCAGCGTACGCCCGAAATAAGTGTTAAATGCGATTATAGATGTCGCTGCAGAAAAGGCTATTAGTTTCGGCTGTGCCTTGTGACCAGTCAGTAACGTTGTATCATGTTGTATTTTTTTCCGTGTCCGTAGGTGCAAGCGGGCGATGTGATAACGATCGACAAGGCGACCGGAAAAATCAACAAGTTGGGCCGGAGCTTCGCGCGTGCCAGGGATTACGACGCCACGGGTGAGAGCTTTGACAAAAAAAACCGGCCAAGAAGCGAGTTAAACTCGCGCGGAGAGGGTTCCGACCCTTGATTATTTTCAATGACGTAATTTTCCAACCGTTTCACAGGATAAGCTCTTTTATATGATAGATTTCAAATACCATGGAGTTCTTAATAATTTACCTGTAATGTATAGGTCAACAGCTATCCTCCGTATTTTTTCCAAAATTTAAGGTCCAGTGGTTTCGGAGATAAGGTCATTTTTCGCTTATTTTCTTAAATAACTCGAAAAGTATTGACCAAGAAAGAAATAAAAAATATATATTTGAGATCCTCATAAGAAGTACTTTCATTTGATATGTCACACGATATACATAGTTTGAAAAACTTCATTAATATTTTTTCAAATTCAGCCCTCGAAAATAGGGTCTATGTTTAAAATTCTTTTATTTTCGTTACACGTCCATCTTTGGGTCACAAACTTACATGTACTAAATTTCAACTTAATCGGTCCAGTAGTTTCGGAAAAAGTCGACTGTGACAGACGGACGGGCAGACACACGAGTGATCCTATAAGGGTTCCGTTTTTACCTCTTGAGGTTCGGAACCCTAAAATATCACTACATCACTACATAGCATTGATCATATATCATATTATAAGTAAGCCGAAGAAAAATGGCCGTCAAAACGGGTGCCCAAACAACTCGGGCAACCGAACGTTCTCGAAAACGGCTCTAGCAATTTCGATGAAATTTGGTTTTTAGGGGTTTTCGGGGGTGACAAATCGATCTAGCTAGGTCTCATATCTGGGAAAATTCATTTTTAGCTATTTTCACCCGAGCAAGGCTGTTTTTGTTGCGGCGCTTCTTCTCAAGCAATGGGTCTAGGAAGCGCTGGTAAATTCTTTTTCTGACGTGTAAAAGTGCCCCAATGTGGCCAATTTGCTGAATAAATGATTGAATTTGAATTTGAAGTTGCCCAGGTACTTAACTTAACCCCTTCCTCTGTGTTCGATAAGGATCCTGACCAAAATTTTGACATGTTCTTTGCATTTTCTTTCGTGTTCTTTTTATTATTACTGCCTCTATCAGTGGAGACGCAAATTCACCCCCCTTTTTTAGCCACAGACGAAGGGTTAATTAGGCCTGAAAAATGTTCTCTTCCAATTAACGCATATCAACATAAGCACGGTGTATAGGTAAATAGATAAATAATAATAATAGATTTCCGGGATAATAGGTAGCCTATAGCTTATTCCGGGTTACAAACTATCTGTTTGCCAAATTTCATGCAAATTGGTTGAGCCGTTTTAGCGTGATTGAGCAACAAACATCCAAACTTTCAGCTTTATTGTATTAGTCATAGACGTAAATAATATAGACCCGGTCTAACGTACACGTAATATGTCCCCACTTCCGCGGTGTCCAATCCAAAGTTCTGTCACCGAGCGTGCGTGACAATAAGCGTTTTTAAAAAAACTTTTTTCGAAACTGTTTCTCAGTATCAAAAAACTCGTCTCGTTGTTGAAAAAATGTGACCCAGCTTTAGTGTCACGATATAAGTTTAACTTTGGATTGGACACCAATGAAGTGGGGAAACATGACATGTATCTACGTTAGGCCGGGTCCATACGAAGTATTATTTATGTCTATGGTATTAGTAAGATGATGTGATTTGGTTCCGTCCCCAGGCCAGCAAGCTCGCTTCGTGCAGTGTCCGGAGGGCGAGCTGCAGAAGCGCAAGGAGGTCGTCCACACGGTGACGCTGCACGAGGTCGACGTCATCAACTCGCGCACCCACGGGTTCCTGGCTTTGTTCTCTGGTGAGTTCAAATGACAACATTTTCTTTTTAACATATTCATTTCACTACTTTGTGCCCGCGACGTTCCCGCGGGAAGTATGCGTTTTTCCGGGATAAAAAGTAGCCTATGTCCTTTCCCGGGACTCCAACTCTCTCCATACCAAATTTCATCCAAATCGGTCCAGCGGTTGAAGCGTGAAGAGGTAACAGTCAGACAGAGTTACTTTCGCATTTATAATATTAAAATATGGATTATTGAGTTTAAACGATTATGAATATTGTTTTTAGGCGACACGGGCGAGATTAAATCCGAGGTCCGCGAACAGATCAACAGCAAAGTGGCCGAGTGGAGGGAAGAAGGAAAAGCCGAAATGATTCCAGGGGTGCTTTTCATCGACGAGGTAACACGTTTGTATACTACTACTACTAAAAACAGAATAAAATGAATATTTAAGGGGGCTCCCATAATCCCATGATTTTTTGCCGTTTTTTTAGATACTAGTACGGAACCCTTCGTGCGCGAGTCAGACTCGCACTTGGCCGGTTTTTTAACTAGTGCTTTCTATCCCCAGGCCCATATGCTGGACATCGAGTGCTTCTCATTCCTGAACCGCGCCCTGGAGTCGGAGACCGCCCCGGTCGTCATCATGGCCACCAACCGCGGCATAACCCGCATCCGCGGCACGACCTACCGATCGCCGCACGGCATACCCCTGGACCTGCTCGACCGGGCCATCATAGTGCCGACCACGCCCTACGACCAACACGACCTGAAGGAGATACTCAACATCAGGTGAGCCGACCGCGGCATAACGCGGCACGACCTACCGATCGCCGCACGGCATACCCCTGGACCTGCTCGACCGGGCCATCATAGTGCCGACCACGCCCTACGACCAACACGACCTGAAGGAGATACTCAACATCAGGTGAGCCGACCGCGGCACTACCTACCGATCGCCGCACGGCATACCCCTGGACCTGCTCGACCGGGCCATCATCGTGCCGACCACGCCCTACGACCAACACGACCTGAAGGAGATACTCAACATCAGGTGAGCCGACCGCGGCACTACCTACCGATCGCCGCACGGCATACCCCTGGACCTGCTCGACCGGGCCATCATCGTGCCGACCACGCCCTACGACCAACACGACCTGAAGGAGATACTCAACATCAGGTGAGCCGACCGCGGCACTACCTACCGATCGCCGCACGGCATACCCCTGGACCTGCTCGACCGGGCCATCATCGTGCCGACCACGCCCTACGACCAACACGACCTGAAGGAGATACTCAACATCAGGTGAGCCGACCGCGGCACTACCTACCGATCGCCGCACGGCATACCCCTGGACCTGCTCGACCGGGCCATCATCGTGCCGACCACGCCCTACGACCAACACGACCTGAAGGAGATACTCAACATCAGGTGAGCCGACCGCGGCACTACCTACCGATCGCCGCACGGCATACCCCTGGACCTGCTCGACCGGGCCATCATCGTGCCGACCACGCCCTACGACCAACACGACCTGAAGGAGATACTCAACATCAGGTGAGCCGACCGCGGCACTACCTACCGATCGCCGCACGGCATACCCCTGGACCTGCTCGACCGGGCCATCATCGTGCCGACCACGCCCTACGACCAACACGACCTGAAGGAGATACTCAACATCAGGTGAGCCGACCGCGGCATAACGGTTTTTTACGTACGGACGCTATTTTACTCGTTAGGTTAGTGAATAAAATAATCATATAATAGTACATTTTGATGCAAGTGCGAAAAGTTTGTCATTTTATCACGAGTCCCGAGTTATTTTGGCGCGAGCGAAAGCGAGCGTTAACACTAAGGACGAGTGAAAATTACAATTTCGCACGTGTATCAAACGACATTTTTTAATACATTTGCGAAAAAAAAGAATAAAGAAATAAGAGCCCAGTGAGTGACATTTTGAGCCTGTCGAGAACTATGGAATTTATATTTATTTGACAATGGAGGCCATCTCCATAATATTTTTTTTTCTGGACCCTTGGAGACTATACATCTCTAAGATCTTAGATTTAAGTTTAAGTTAGGGACTATACATCCCTTCAATGTAATTGTAGTACGTACCTATATGTATATTTTATACATGTAATGTAAATGTTATAACTATGTGTAAATTTTGAAAAAAGGCCTTCTGCTTGAGTTTGTTGCGGCGCTTCTTCTCAAGCAATGGGTCTAGGAAGCGCTAGTAAATTCTTTTCTGACGTGTAAAAGTGCCCCTATGTGGCCAATTTGCTGAATAAATGATTGAATTTTGAATTTTGATAAGTCGACCGGTTTAGATCACCAGATGGCGCTGCCGTCTATGCGTTGGAGCTCTATCTATCTCAGTATATAAAAAGGTACTCTGTGGGAATGGGGAGTATCATTTCTTTGCTCACCAGTTGGCGCCACTGTTGACTAAGGTCCAGAGGTATAGCTGTCAACGGCGACTTTATAAGATCGGCGCCGAAACAAAGTTTTATGGTTTAAGACATTTATTTCTCAAAAGATTTACATAAATCACTTACTTTTCAATCTTGAATCTCATTAAGTTTATTAATTATAAATAACTATAATAATATCTAGTAGCTATGCCGCAATGTTGTGCAGGTCCGTTTTGTTTGTTTTTTTTTTTTTCAAACCTTTTACGTTCATCGCCAAATGATCCATATTTGCGATAATTTCACGGAGGACATCACTTTTCAACAGGTAAATTAAAGAAATTAATAATTTATATCACGAAGCCCGCCAAAACCAGTGAAAAGTGAATGTTATTGGACCTCACGCGACGTTAGCGCCTCTAGTGGCAAATTCACACGCAATAGCCCCCATTACTTTCGCTACGTTATCTTCATTGATAATCTTGAACAGAAATGATTCGGCCGATATAGATGACTATTTCGGCGACTGCTAGCAACGTTTCCGTGGTGTAGCGGTTATCACATCTGCCTAACACGCAGAAGGCCCCCGGTTCGATCCCGGGCGGAAACATTACTTTTTGTTTCCTTTTTTACAACTTTTTTGTTCCATTAGTTACGTTCCAGTATTGATAGCGTTTTTTTGACAAATTACATACATTTGTACTTATTTTAAAAGTTTTTATGAAATGGTTTTCATTGTGTTTTTTTTATTGTATACCTATTGAGTATTTTTGTAGGTACTTTTCTACATTTTTGGGAAAACGAAAACCCAGGTTATATTTTAACTGCCTTTTAGACACTTAACTTTTTTTGTTGAAAATTTGGTTGTGTAACTTTTATTATTATTACTTAATATTGCGTATACCACCGCCGTCCCAATGATCCAATTATTCCAATTATTCCCCTAGTTAACGTATGATTATTATTATTATTATTCATTTTTATAATTATGATTATTATGAAACTGAAAATTCATCATTTCAGCCGATAGACGTCCACTGCTGGACATAGGCCTCCCCTAATCCGCACTGGGCCCGCGTGGGAACTATAGCCCAAACCCTCTCTTGATACCTTAAGAGAGGGTTTGGGCTATAGTTCCCACGCGGGCCCCGTGCGGATTAGGGACTTCACACCCATCTAGGAATTACTTCGTAGACGTGTGCAGGTTTCCTCACGATGTTTTCCTTCACCGAAAAGCTCAGTGGTAAATTCAAATTGAATTTCGCACATATGTAAACTTTGAGGTGCGAGCCGGAATCGATCCCCCGACCCTCTGCATGAGAGGCGGTAGGTCGAACCATTAGGCCACCACGGCTTCAACTGTGAAAATTATTTATTTTGTATTTTTTTGTAGATTTTTAGAGTTAAGGTATACCTAAATTTCAAACACAAATTTATTTTGTAATTTAATAAAGAACTTGAACTAATGACCCATTCCTAGTTACACACTAATAACTGTCTATATTTTACCCAGGTGCGAAGAGGAGGATTGCCAGATGTCGAGCGACGCGCTCACGGTGCTGACCCGGGTGGCCACCGAGACGTCGCTCCGCTACGCCATACAACTCATCACCACGGCTTCGCTCGTCGCCAAGAGGAGGAAGGCTACTGAGGTCAGATCATTTCCTGTGAATGTCCTTTTTTAATACTCTTTAAAAAAATCCCACTTTATGGCCAAGGGTGATGCCTTGGCCATAAAGTGGGATTTTCTGCCCGCTACGCGGAGAGAAAATCTCACTTCTTGGCCAAGGCAAGACGTAAAACTTTTGACAAACCACGGGCGGTAAATCGTAAAGCCCCAGATCGCATATTTATGGCCCTCACCTTCGGTTCGGGCCACAGAAACCTGCAATCTGGGACATTTACGAATTCACCACCCTAGGTCTGTAATGTACTATGACAAACCACGGGCGGTAAATCTGAGGCTTTACCCAGATCGCATATTTATGGCCCTCACCTTCGGTTCGGGCCACAGAAACCTGCGATCTGGAACATTTACGAATTCACTACCCTGAGTCTGTAATGTACTATTTATTAGGTCGACCTGTATGTAGTTTGCTACCTATGTAATGGAATCTTGCAAGTTAAATTGGACCCACTTTCCGATTTCCGATTGAGCTGAAATTTTGCACGAATATCTAAATCGCGTACTGCAATATTATGATGACGTGGAGCTGATCTGACGATGGAGCTGGAAGGTGGCCGTAGGAACACAGGTTACCTCACGTCCCCCGCGGCGATCGTGCACTCACGCGCACGTATTTGTACACCAGAATATTTTAGTGTGCAGACTACGTTCGGTTTTTATGGAGTGTCGTGGGTGTGGTAGATAGGTATGTACATATGTACAAGCTTTGCTTAGTATGGGCTAGGTCAAATTGTGTGAAATGTCCCAAAATATTCATTTATTTCAACGTATGCCCTCCATCATCAGGTCAGCATGGAAGATGTGAAGAAGGTCTACTCTCTGTTTCTGGACGAGCACCGCTCGGAGCAGTTCCTGAAGGAGTACCAGGATGAATTCATGTTTGACGACGGATCTGGCGGTGAGCGAGACCTTTATACTATATTTTATCATTATTAGGTCATATCATATTAGGTCGGGCGTTCGATTCCGGCTCGCACCTCTAAGTTTACTTACGTGCGAAATTCAATTTGAATTGACCACTGAGCTTTTCGGTGAAGGAAAACATCATCTACGAAGTAATTCAAAGATTTGTGTGAAGTCCTCCAATCCGCACTGGGCCCGCGTGGGGACTATAGCCCAAACCCTCTTGTGATGAGAGGAGGCCTGTGCCCAGCAGTGGGACGCAAATAGGCTGTTGTAGTAATAGTTTTAGTTAGCTGGTAGAGAATGCCTTATGGCATTATGTTCGCCATTTTTACTATAATTTTATCTGCAATAAAGCTTAAATAAATAAATAATATACTATATTCTAGCTTCTGCCCGCGACTTGGCCCGCGTGGAGTTCAGTTATCGCGTTCCCGCGGGAACTATGAGGTTTTCGAAGAAGCAGCCTGTTTCGGTTCCCGGGATTCCAACTATCTCCATAACAAATATCATCCAAATCGGCCCAGCGCTTGAAGCGTGAAGAAGTAACAGACAGACAGACTGACAGACAGAGTTACTTTCGCTTTTAATACAACAAAGTCGTGTTAGTTGCACCACTTATAACTCAAGGACGGCCGAACCGATTTCGACGATCTTTGATTTTTTGGATTTGTCTCCGGCCCGAATAGGGTAATAAATAACCATTAAAATATCCAAAAAATCATGATGATTTTAAATGTGATTGTATACGATTTGAATACGATTGAAGGAAAACACTGCATACAAACAAAATCCTAAGATAAGGCAGAATTTTACATTTAATTATTTTCATTCGGATATAAATTGTCAATTATTTTGCTGTAAAAGATTAAATAAATAAAAGTAGTATTTTTGTCGAACACTATCGAAATCCGTAGTTCTTTTCTCAGGATGCTTTTTATTCGTTTCTGTATACATTTGTGGTTGTTTGTATATGTTTCAGATGGCCCTCAAAATGCGATGGAAGTTACCCAGTGAAGTGAAAGTTTCCAAAATAGTGATTTTAAGTCGTTTTTTCTCCAAGAGGATTGGTTTAAGTTTACTTTTAAGTTTTACTTAAGGCTGTATTTTTAATAAAAAACGTGATGGTACTTGTGGTTTTATTAAAGCTCACCTTGTGTTAAATGGAATGTTGTTGCGGCGCTTCTTCTCAAGCAATGGGTCTTGGGAGCGGTGGTAAATTCTACTACTACTACTACTACAGCCTATTTGCGTCCCACTGCTGGGCACAGGCCTCCTCTCATCACGAGAGGGTCGGGCTACAGTCCCCACGCGGGCCCAGTGCGGATTGGGGACTTCACACGCCTCTTTGAATTACTTCGCAGATGCGTGCAGGTTTCCTCACGATGTTTTCCTTCACCGAAAAGCTCAGCTGGTAAATTCATTTCTGTTAAATTCATTTAAAAGTGACGTGTAAAAGTGACCAGATGTGGCCTATTTGCTGAATAAATATTTCGATTTTTATTTGATTTTGATGCCCCCAACCGAGGTCCAAAGAAGTCGTAATTAGTAGAGATTTTCTACTATCTAAAGTCCCGCCCCTCCAAAATTCAAAACGCTTCAATGTATTTAAAAAGCACCACCAACACTCTCAACACATGTGTGCGTGCTGAGACAGCCATCAACTATGCGTTGATAGTGTTGGTGGTGCTTTTTAAATAATAATTAAAAAATTGAAGCGTTTTGAAATGTGAAGGCGCGGGAATTTAGATAGTAGAAGATCCTACTGGTACGATTATTTATATTTATTTGTTGCCAGTGAATAATGGGAATATCGGTAAAAAAAACCGGCCAAGTACTAGTCGGACTCGCCCACGAAGGGTTCCGTACTATCTTCTAATATATAAAATTCTCGTGTCACAGTGTTTGTAGCCAAACTCCTCCGAAACGGCTCGATCGATTCTTATGAAATTTGGTGTGTATGTTCAGTAGGTCTGAGAATAGGATGTAAGCTATTTTTCATACCCAAAATAAAATCTAAAGCGGTACGAAGTCCGCGGGGTCAGCTAGTTATCTAAAAAACGGCGAAAAAATCGTGACTGTTTATTTTTAAATATTTATTTTATTCTATTTTTATCATTTGCAACAGAAAGACATTATCTGTGAAAATTTCAATTGTCTAACAATCACGGTTCATGAGATACAGCCTGGTGACAGACAAAAACTGCTTTAATATTTATTTTATTCTATTTTCTTAGTATTTGTTGCTATAGCGGCAAAGGAAATACATCATCTGTGAAATTTTTCATGAGATACAGCCTGGTGACAGACGGATGGACAGACAGACGGACAGCGGAGTCTTAGTAATAAATAGGGTCCTACACTTTTGGTACGGAACCTATCTCCATCCATATCAAATTGCATCCAAATCGGTCCAATCGTTTCGACGTGAATGCACAAAACAAACAAACACACTTTCACATTTATAATATTACTATGCAATCAAATTCGATTTCTATAAAAAAAATGCAACGTGTAAAAGCTATAACAAATAAAAAGCAGTAAAACCACATAATCCGAACTTATCGTCAAACAAACGATCTCACCCAACCAACCTTTGAAAAGTGGTGTTTGCGAATATCAAACTACATTTGTTTATATATATCCATACTAAAATAACATTTATAACTGAGACAATTTCCTAAGCGAAGTCGCGCTAAAACCTAGTCTATAATGAGACTGACCCCGTAACTCCAGTTTCCCCATTAACATTGTAGCTTAAAATAATTGTTAGACCTTATTTCAAGGCGGTAAAGTTAAAATTGTGTATAGACTTGTTCAACCCCCGCATCTCCGCTCTTATGTTGGTCCCACTGCTCTAATTTGGGGTGAGAAGTGGAAACACTTTTACGGTGGTACTATGAGACTGAGTGAGTGACTGTCGAAAACGCTATCGACTTTCATAAAAGCCCGCTCTAATAACCAGGAGTCAAACTACACTACGAAAGGGAGCGTTCAAGTATTACGTAACACAATTTTTGGGGATTTTTGACCCCCCCTCCCCCCATGTAACGCGCCGTAACGTTTTTCTGTACCCCCCTCCCCTTCTAGTAAAACGTTACGTAACCACCAAGTGAAGTTATGTGGCGTAAAGTACTGGAAACTACAAAAAAAAAACAATGTTACGTATTACGTAAACGCGTAGTTCAAACGGTAACGATGCCATTTTCCAGGATAAAAAGTAACATATGTCCTTCCCGGGGAGTCCCAACTATCTCCGTAAGTACCAAATGTCATCTAAATTGGTCCAGCGGTTTTAGAGCGTAAACGGCTATTCTACATTGCCAAAAATCAATAAAATGCACCTACCCTTTAAACGTTGTCTTTGTATACTTGCTTGGAAACCCAATCCTAAATAAATTATCATAATTATGTGAACACAAGCTGATTCCCGCGCGACTTCGTCCCGCGTAGACTGGGAATTTTGCGTACCCGATGATAGTATACAATATTATATAGATGGTTATATTATAGAAGTATTGAAAAACTGGTTTGACCCGCAGAAAACCCGTTCCCGTGAAAATATCTGGATAAAAAGTATCCTATGTTATTCCCAGGGTATATTTATCAAACTATCTCCATACCAAATTTCAATCAAACACTTTAACATTTATAATTTTAGTATGGATGGATCATGCAATTCCAATAATATTACATAGGTTAAAAAAGAACTCGAATCTAGTTCCGACACAATCACAAACACCCCTAGTACCGCTTCATCAAACAACCCTATTCCAGGGCTCGGCCTCCCCTCACATCGTCTCCCATCTCTCTCTAACCCACCCCAACGCCTAGTGCCATCTCTCTCTAAACCCCGAGCAGTTTTCCACGGGGTCCGAGCAGGAAAATCGATCTGAATTTTCCATAGTTGATTCTGTGTTTGAGGGAGCACATGTTCCTGCGAAAACAAGTGTCTTCTTCGAGCATTTTTGAAATAAATACACGCGTCTTGGATAAGAGTGTTGGTGTATTAGATTTTGGATTTTTTCAGTGATTTTCTCGTGTGAATTGTGTACATAAAGAGTTTATTACAGCTGTGGTGAGTAGAAATTTCAAGATGGTGATTTATTTTGGTAGTCGTACGAGACGAGAGTAGGTATTACAATACTAAATAGGTTTTCTTCATATATAGGGTCAAGCAAAACGTTATGACGATATTTTAGGCACAAAATTGGTAGCTCTTTTTGAGCTGCTGGTATCCATGGCTTGCGGTAACTAACTTAACATCAGGTGGCCCGCATGCTCGTTTGACAACTTTAGGTATAAAAAAGAATTAGCTATCGATTCTAATTAAGCATGTTTTTTAGGTTTTAATTTCTTTCGAGTAGGTACCTATGTAATAAAGAAATTGTATGGCCCAGTATGGGATTGATGGTGTCAGCAATACCTGAATCCCATACAAATGCTTTTTTGTTAACATCTCAAAAAAAAACCTAAAAAACATACAGAATCGATAGCTGAGTCTGTGGGTGAAATATCGTCACAACGTTTTGCTTGACCTTGTATAATACAGTTTTCATAGGTAATCCTTGATCATGATAAAAATAGAACAACAAAAACCTAAGTCTAATGATTAGGCTTTTATCAATTAATTCAGAATTCAAAGCAGATTTCTGGTTTAATTTTACAAAAACGTAAGGAATAAAATAGGTATATATTTGCCGAAACCGGGTAAAATATCCTGATAAATGTTGTTGGAAGCTCGAAAACTTAGATTATTTTACTAGGCAATTTAATGTTGTAAAAATCCATCCATACTTAATATTATAAATGTGAAAGTGTGTTTGTTTGTTTTTCCTTCACGTCGCAATGAGTGGACCGATTTGGATTAAATTTGGTATGAAGATAGACCCGGGCACTAACATAGGACTTTTTAAAATTCATAATTCAAAATTCAATCATTTATTCAGCAAATTGTGGCCACATAGGGGCACTTTTACACGTCAGAAAAAGAATTTACCAGCGCTTTCCAGACCCATTGCTCGAGAAGAAGCGCCGCAACAAACTCAGCAGAAGGCCTTTTCTCAAAATTTCAACAAAATTTACATTTGCATTACATGTATAAAATATAAATTAGGTACGTACTAAAATTACATTGAAGAAATGTATATGTATGTCCTTAAGTTAAACTTAAATCTAAGACATTTTGTCCCGATATTTCCACGGGAAAGGGTTTTCCACGGATCAACACAATTTTTCAATACTTCTATAGCTATACCTGTCTGTATGCAGAGTATCATCGGGCACGCAAATTCTAAGTCTACGCGGGACGAAGTTCGCTGGCATCGGCTAGTAAAATTATAAATTACTTGCTACCTACTTAAATATATATATTTTTAAAAGGTATCTATATTTTTTTGTCCATCTACTTCAAATAAGTACTAGAAAGTTCGTTTTATGAACGTGAAAACTGTATAGACCTGTTAATTTCCTGGTCCGACGCGAGCTCCGGAAATTTCCAATCTGAACGCCTGCTTGTCTATTTTAAGCCCCCGGGGGTTGAGGGCGTTGATTGGACCTTGATGAACGCTTATCGGGACTTCTAGCGGCTCAAGGGAAGGAACTATCTTCTTGAAAGCCTATAAACGTTGACTACTTATTAGCTGTGAAGGTCGATTTCCATTTGATGTTCTTAATTCTCTCTCAAATGTCAAAACTAAAGGATTTCCTTCTCGATAACAAACTAAAAATGTGATAGAAATAGTATAAAACGGGCTATCGAGGGGTAAATACCTATTTTTCGGTCGGCGGTTCGAATCCGGCTCGCACCTCTAAGTTTACTTACTACTACTACTACTACTACTACAGCCTATTTGCGTCCCACTGCTGGGCACAGGCCTCCTCTCATCACGAGAGGGTTTGGGCTATAGTCCCCACGCGGGCCCAGTGCGGATTGGGGACTTCACACATATCTTTGAATTACTTCGCAGATGCGTGCAGGTTTCCTCACGATGTTTCCTTCACCGAAAAGCTCAGTGGTTAATTCAAATTGAATTTCGCACATAAGTAAATTTAGAGGTGCGAGCCGGAATCGAACCCCTGACCCTCTGCATGAGAGGCGGTAGGTCGAACCACTAGGCCACCACGGCTTTACTTAAGTGCGAAATTCAATTTGAATTTACCACTGAGCGGTGAAGGAAAACATCGTGAAGAAACCTGCACGCATCTGCGCAGTAATTCAAATATGTGTGTGAAGTCCCCAATCCGCACTGGGACCGCGTGGGGACTATAGCCCAAACCCTCTCGTGATGAGAGGAGGCCTGTGCCCAGCAGTGGGACGCAAATAGGCTGTAGTAGTAGTAAATACCTATTTTTAGAAAGTCCTTTTAGATAAAAAAAGTCATTTACTTGTTTAATAAATAGATTTTAAGTATTTCTCGATAAAATCGAGCGCGTCTCGCCATCAAACGTAACAGTTTGGCGAGTATATAATTATTGTAATAAATATGTGTTTTTTATGGAAAAAAAAGAAAAAATTGAACTACTTTACTGCTGAGCTTTTCGGTGAAAGAAAACGTCCCGAGGAGAACTGCACGTCTCTGCGAAGTACCAAAATTCAAAGATGTGTTTAGCTCCCGATTTTCACTGGGCCTGTGTACCTACTTAGGACTTTAGCGCTAAAGAGGACGTCTAGGCCAAGCAGTGGGACATAAATTACATGGGTGTTCTGTATATTTTTCAAATCATGAAGTAATTTTTTTAATACAGGTGCTCAAAATTTAAACATTTCGATACATGTTTATCGTGCCAAAAGTTTGTCCTTTCCGAACGTTTTTTGACAGCTAGTGAGCATCCCTAAAGTTGTTTTTTACGAACTAGGGCGAAAAGTTTTTTGAGCTTCAAAGGGTTCGTTTATTTCTTTTTTCTTCTTTTCGCATAATGTATTAAAAAATGACATTTGATACACGTGCGAAATTGTCATACAATGACAAACTTTTCGCACTTGCATCAAAATGTACTATTTTAGGTACTTACTTAAAATAACTTAGCCGATACCTACGTTACGATTACGATCGTACAAGGGGTCAGACCCCTGCATCTTAGCCAGAAAAACATTAATGCACCCTGATATAAAGAATTAGAGAACACCCTCTTTCACCCCTCAGACATTTCGATTTGATAGGTACAGCAAATCGTACTTTCTTTATAAATACAACAAATCGTACTTTTATTTAAACTAGCTTCTGCCCGCGACTTCGTCCGCGTGGAATTTGGTTATCGCGTTCCCGCGGGAACTATGCGTTTTTCCCGGATTAAAAGTAGCCTATGTCCTTTCTCGGGACTCCAACTATCTTCATATAAAATTTCATCAAAATCAGTCCAGTAGTTTTCACGTGATGCGCGGTCAAATAAACAGGCAAAAATTCTAAAAACTGTTGGAATGTGTTCTGTTATCGATTCTAAGTATTCCCAGCCAACTTTTTTTCGAATATCTCCCATGTAAGACTGCGACCCTCTTTAGCTTTATTATATTTATAGATCTTATACATTTTGTTGAATATGAGTAAAGTGGTACCTAGTTTCTTCACGAACTGAGGTCCCTAGAGTCGAAATTGTGATCGGTAAAGTAAAAAAATAAAATAACTCGCGTACTAAGCGAAAAACACTGGTACGCGCAAATGTTTGAAGCATCTCGCAGGTTAAATAAAAGTGTCAAAGAGTAAAAAGCACGAGTGCAGAAATGGGCACTTTTCGCACGCTAAAGTGGCATCGAAATGAATGTGTAGATAGTTTTTGAGCAACTGTAAAAAGTGAAAACTTCGCGTAAAAAAAATAAAAACGTTTTCTTGCTCGAGGCAAAGGCTTATTGCTATTATGCCGCCCATCCAGATAAAAGCACTTGCGTGGTAATCGCTATAACACAGACTCAAATGCTCCCCTAGTCCCCTACTCATTAAAAAAGTTGAAAAGGTGCGTCGGGTTCCAGTGTTTTTGCCTGTTTGCTGGGTTAACGCCACAGAGTACCTACTGAAAGATACTAACATGGTACATGTACTAACCATAAAATGTAAAGCGATGTGTAACCTAGGTAATTTTAATCGCTGCGATCTTTTTGTATGCCTCTACCTGTTCTTTAAACTATACTATTAGTGAAGTTCCTCCTTATGGTAAGAGGTCTATCCTTTCCAGGGTCTCAAAGTATAATAAAGCCTAATTTCATCTAAATCGGTTCAGCGGTTCGAGTTTTAAAAGTTACCAGAAACTCATTAGTACTGATGGTTGTTTAAGATGTAATCTTACAATAGCTGGGTGCGACCAAAGTAAACGGATTTGCGATTGAATTCTAAATCGAAGCGATCAAACTCGGCTGGTGTGGACACGCCCTACTCATTAGAAGTTGAAAAGCTGCGTGGGTTCCAGTGTTTTCGCCACGCGTGCATGCCCCATTGACTGAAGGGGTAACTATTGTGTACGCACCCTTTGATGGTTTAAAAATGCCGTGAAAAAGAGCTATGAAGCGGTGTTTTTTCAGCTTTTTTGTAGGCTGTGATTAAACGTCAGAATGAAAAATCGAGGTAGAATCAAAGCATGTGTTAGGTTACCTACAATCATGAAAAAAAAGGAAACTAAGTAATATCACCTAAGTATGAAAACTACGAGCTATATTTTTGAGCATTCTTATTACGTACTTGTAATTTTATTACTTTTCCCTTAAATAACCTAACCTACCTACCTCAGATTAAATATTCTTTACATCACCCTTGGCCGTAAAGTGGGATTTTCTGCCCGCTACGCGGAGAGAAAATCTCACTTTTTGGCCAAGGCAAGATGTAAAACTATTGACAAACCACGGGCGGTAATTCGTAAAGCCCCAGATCGCATATTTATGGCCCTCACCTTCGGTTCGGGCCACAGAAACCTGCGATCTAGGACATTTACGAATTCACCACCCTAGGTCTGTAATGTACTATTCTGCTCCAAGGTACTTGGCCTAGTTAGTAGTGTGTAAAAAGTTTATTGCGCCCTTTTTTTCGTAAGTGTTTTAAATCTTCGTTTTACCTCGGACCGACATATACTAGAGACCCGACTCGTGGTGTAATGGCAAGCTTTCCGCACTCGCATCAAAGTGTACCATTTCCCTATCGCCACAGGTAACCTACGGCATGCGGGTTCCGTGAGATGGACGGTATTCAGATGGAGCCTGTCGGAAAGTACAGGCCAGACCGGAACGGCTCGGCGAAGGGTAAGAAATGTAAGAGAGAGCTGTCATGTAGAGAACTTAGATAAACTTAGCCCCCTTACCCACGGCGACTTTTTGTAGCGATACTGTCGCGCGACCCATATCGCTATCCTTTTTACTCTTTGATGTGAAAAAAGGACAGCGATATGAGTCGCGTGACAGCATCGCTACAAAAAATAAAGGGGCCTAATTGAAAATTCCCCATTGACATTGAAGTCCCCAATCCGCACTGGACCCGCGTGGGTACTATAGCCCAAACCGTCTCGTGATGAGAGGAGATCTGTACCCAGCAGTGGGATGCAATAGGCTGTTGTAGTAGTGGTGGTGGTAATTAAAAATAATAATAAAAAATCGCCGCCATTCCACCAAAAAACAGCTGATCATTTTCATGAACTGAAACAACTGAACCGATGGCCTGTTCCCAGTACCTAGTCCGCAACGCAACCCATGCTCCGCAACGGCAGACCACTGGGCATTTTGGTTCCCTGTTAGTCAAATTAACAACATTCTCGATTAACTCGGCTACTTAAATTAAAGAATAAACCGGCCAAGTGCGTGTCGGGCCACCTTTCTAAGACTTATTAGCATCTAGCTAGCCTGTGGTATGACGTGCCCGCCCGACGCCCCTGCCTCTCGAGAAAAATCATTGGTATTTTAATAATTTCATAAGTTGGTCGACTATTACTCGTAAGTTAGTACAGCCTACTTAGCTGTGATAGTTTTCCTTTCAACTACGTTATATATGCCACAACCGTGATTTTTTCAGCCATCCAAATACCACCATTTAGCTGGCAGGGCCCCCCCAGGGACACGTGACTCTAACAAAAAATAGCATTTTAAAGCTTAATATTTCATAAACGCATCACTAAATCAAAAAATGGTTTTAATAAACCCACAATATTTTTTGAAGACCTATTCAACGATATGCCGCACCATGGGGTACGCAAGAAAAAAAAATTACATCCCTACTTTACGAGTAGGGGAGGTACCCTATAAAAAAATATATTTCAAAATTTTATTGTACCACTTTGTCAGCGTAACTAATATGTATATTCATGCCAAATTACAGCTTTCTAGAACTAAGCATCTCCGAGCAATAGTGCGGACAGACGGACGGACGGACGGACGGTCGGACATGGCGAAACTATAAGGGTTCCTTGTGGACTTCGGAACCCTAAAAAACAATCAGGAAACAAAAGTTTTCATCGGCTGATGCAGCCGAACGACCACTGCTGGAGTTTTGCCATCAGACAACTAAATGACATATCTATTATTATCGTCATCTCAGCCGAAAGAGGTTCACTACTGGACATAGCCTCCCCCAAGGCTCGCCACTCAGACCGGTCCTGTGCGACTCGCTTCCACCGGTTTCCCGCTACCTTCACGAGATCGTCGCTTAAACGAATGACATATGTATATTGGTTTTTTAATTATTAAAGAATAACATTGCTTTTCACAGCAGCTGCCTGGCGCAATATGGTGGACCAAGACCTCGACGATGTCGCATTTTTGGCAGGTAGGTCCTTGAGCATTCTTTCAATGAATAGTTAAGTATACCGCGATACAACTTAGAAGCCGCGCGGCGAAGCACGCCGCCGAGGGCGGATCTAGCTTTCGACTCAGGGGGTCTAACCTAACCTAACCTAACCCCCCCCCACACTTTTTCGCGTCAGGGGTTAAAAATACATAATAACAGTAGACCTAGTCCTGCCGAGGGGGGTCACGACCCCCATGTCCCCCCCCCCCCTGTATCCGCCCTTGCACGCCGCTGACGCAGAGTCCATTTCTGCGTAATCCAAAAACAGTTTTGTGTAGTGTGTATAAATATGCGAAGCCGTGGTAGCCTAGTGGTTCGACCTACCGCCTCACATGCAGAGGGTTGGGGGTTCGAATCCGGCTCGCACCTCTGAAATTATTTATGTGCGAAATTCAATTTGAATATACCACAGAGCTTTTCGGTGATGGAAAAAATCGCGAGGAAACCTGCACGCATCTGCGAAGTAATTCAAGGATGTGTGTGAAGTCCCCAATCCGCACTGGGCCCGCGTGGGGACTATAGCCCAAACCCTCTCGTGATGAGAGGAGGCCTGTGCCAAGCAGTGGGCTGTAAATAGACTGTTGTGGTGGTGGTGGTATAAATAAACCTGTACCAATTTAATTAGTAGACTCGAGCATTTTGACGGGATTACAAAACTTTAAAGGACTGCAAAAGGCATCTTAATAAGTTTTTCAAAAAATATTTTTTTGGGACACGCTTTTATTGTTGACTTTACTATTCTTTGTAAACCCTTCATCTACCCTTCAAGACGAATCAAACGAGCCCAAATTCGATGGGTTTATGTAGTTTTATTACGGAGTTCCTATGGCCACCTTCCAGCTCCATCATCAGATCAGCTCCACGTCATCATAATATTGCATTGTCACGCGATTTATTCGTGCAAAATTTCAAAGGAAAGTGGGTCAAATTTAACTTGCAAGATTCCATCTCATAGTTAAGTAATTACATACAGGTCGACCCAATAAAAGCGTGTTAAAATATGTATGTCGTATATAGATCTGGCTAGGTTACCTGGCAAAATTCATTTTTATCTGTTCATTCGAGCAAATTCGGTCGACGGGCACGACACAACTTAGAAGGCGCGCAGCGAAGCACTTAAGCCATTGACGCAGAGTCTATTTTTGCTTAATCCACGCGCCTTCTAAGTTGTGTAAACATGTACAAATTTTTACAAGTGTATTTATATATACTTTTGTACTCGTCAACCTAGACACGGACAAAGCGCGCGAGGCCCGCGAGCTGCGCGAGGCGCCGGTGGCGGTGTGCTCCCAGCGGCGCGCGCTGTGCCTCGCCGCCGTCGTGCTGGCAGCCATGTTCGCCAGCGCGCTCATCGTGGTCTACGCCAGCCCGCAGCCGGGTGAGTCTTCTAGATGACAGCCAATTTACTTAGCTTTTCCGCTTCGTTGATTCGTCGGTGGAGCGCCAAGAGGCGAAGCACGTGTCGATTGGTAATTATGGATTTTCGCAAAGTAACGCCTGATTGTATACATTTTTCGAGTCTTCTAGAGGCAGAGTAATAACGGGACAACACACAGACAAGAAGCTCAGGAAGAAAGAAGCCAGGCTATTTATCCCTATGTACCGTTTAGTGTAGATCTGAAGTAATCTGGTGATGCGCTTGTCCTCTATATTTACCGGTGCTGAGATTTGTGATAGTGGTCAGAAGTCAAGTCGAGTAACCGTTCTGTTCTGAAGTGATGGATAACAAAACATCCACAAACTGTTGACGTTGGAAATAAATAGTCACTGCGCAGGCTTACTTTTATTTTATAGGACTTTTCTTCGGAGCGAGGATAAAAAACCACCGTTTTACATTTCGAGTTTCGACAGACGCCATAGAGCGAGGACGCCGCCCGTTTATTTTTCTTAATACATTCGACAGGTATAAAAAAGCCGCGTCCAAACATCTTTTACAGCGGAGTTAAGCCGTGCTTACACCGCCTCCACGTCATCACATGTCACCTGACGCGATAGGGATGACGACAACTTTTTTTTCCTTAGTCTATCAGGAAGATTATTGAAAAGTATTGGACACGTATTTTTTCTTTTTTCACGTAATCAAACTTATACGGAGATATATATTGAGTTGAAATGTCGCGTAACGTCACGGTTAGGTACGATGAGGACGATCATTATACCTAACGGTGACGTATTTAGCCCCCACTCTCAAACTTTAATGCGTTTTAACTTAGTAATTCTTTGTTAATTTGATAAAACAAAAAATACGTGTCTAATATTTTTTTATTACCTGACTGACGGACTAATTAGAATTTCGATTTCTTCAGTCTGTCGTCATGCCTATTGGTTGCCAACACAAACTTTAATTAGTTTTAATTTTTCAGATTGTCCATGCCTTGGAGAGAACCCCCTCATACCTGGCCAGCCCACGTCGGGATCTGACGCAAGCGGAGCCGCGGCCAATAAGTGAGTTATTTATTTACTACGTACAACCTACTGGGTAAGCATTGATCTATTATAAGTAAGGATTCACAATCAGCCGGAGAAAAATGGCCCCGTCAAAACGAGTGCCCGAACAGCTCAGGCACCCGTTTGGCCTTCGTTATAAAGAGGCGTTATTAGCATATTGGAACGTAAGTAATTTGAGTGCATACCTACGTATAAGGATATAGGATTTCCCCATATCCCAAATAAGGCTTAGTCTCCCAATTTTAGTGAGAGACCAAATGACTCTTACAATACAATAATACTTGTTCGCGCATTCACGCTCCAAGGCGACCGCGGGGGCAACTACGTAGAAGAACGGGGCGGGAGGGGCAGGCCGCCCGCCCGCGCCCGCGACCAGGTGCGGCACTTGCCGACAGACGCGCCGCCGTATACACCTGTGTCGCGCATTACTCAAATCTGTCTTTTTTACGATCTATTATATTTAAATTGTCTAAGCAAGTCGACTTTTATTTCAAATGTTCCAATACTGAACATTTTTGGCGACCGTGAAATTCGTTGCTGCTAGCAACGCCGAATCTGCGAAACAGCTGATTTCGAATATCAACGGATGACCGTTATTCGAATTTTCAACGGAAAAGAAGACAAAGGATTTTGAATTGGATTGCTGCGTATGCTGCCTTCACGCCCTTTGGTTGCCGGATCCAGGTTGCTGAGGAGTCCTGGACGTCTGGAGTGTTATCCTGAGGGAAGTTGGCTTTTCCGTTCATTTATTTCCACTTTTTTCCACCTTCATATGTGTAACAGCTCCGCTCCGAAAGTGTTAAGATAGTGTTCTTGCTAATTGCGTATTTAACGGCACTTCGGCTATTGCGTATTTTCCTTTCTTTTAGCTGCTACGAATTTTTAAAGCTTTCTTTCGCATTTTAGTTAAACATCATTTCCAATCTGCTAATAAAATCATTTACAATACAATAATTTAATAGCATAATTTCTTCGTGCTTCTTCTTTTGCTTATAACGGCACATATAAAGGCGTGAAATATTTGAATTCTTATCTACGCTATTTTTTTTTATTTTTTTTTCCTTCCTACCTGCCATAGTAGAAATTATAAAACAGTATTTTAATAGAATATTCACGCGTATTGCCGTTGATTCCAGGTTACACGGCGTAATTGGTTCCGCTGACGAAGCGTGATTCATCCAAGTCCTGGTGCTGGTGCCCGCGCCGCGGCGCGCCGGCAGCCGGGTGAGGACAAAGGCAGCGACGGTTGGGTCGAAGTGCACCCGCTCGCGTCGTGCCAGTTCACGGGTTCGATTCTCTGTTTTTTCTACTTAATTCATTGTATGTGTCAGTTGGTGTTTATTGTGTGTTGATTACAACTTTAGCCATGGAAGGAAAGGATAAATTAAAGGAATTCAATAAGAAACGTGGAATTATAAAGGGTAGACTAACGAAGTTTAAAGACTACCTGGGTTTATTTAATCAAGTGGGTGCTAAAAAGTTAACTGCAAGTCAAGTAAAGGAATTATCATTGCGCGTTGATAAAATTCAAGATTTATTATCGGAATTTAACGATTTACAGTCGGAAATTGAATTAATTTCCGCATCTGTTGACGAGGAGTTAACGGAGAGGGAACATGTGGAGTCGCAATTCTATTCCCTTCTTTCCACGGCTCAAGTTTTGATAGAGTCCTGTGAGTCTGAGCCTAAGGATGGCGGAAGTGTCGCGAACGCAAGTCACTGCTCGCATTCTTTCAATTCAATTAAGCTTCCGACCATTTCTTTACCATCTTTCGATGGAAATTATTTAAAATGGCTCGAGTATCGTGACACTTTTGAGTCCCTCGTAAATACCAATGATTCTGTGCCGCCAATCAATAAATTTCACTATCTGAGATCTAGTCTAGAAGGTAGTGCCGCTGTCGTAATTAGGTCATTTGAGTTTACCGCCGATAATTATAAAAATGCGTGGGAAACTTTGTGTGAACGCTATAATAATAAAAACATTCTAATTAATAATCATTTAAAGGCGTTATTGAGCATAGATCCCATTACAAAGGAATCATTCAAGGCATTGAGATTTTTGATCGATCATATTTCGAAAAATTTAAGATCCCTGCAAACTCTGGGCCTTCCAACCCAGCAGTGGGATGTACTGATTATATTTATAGTCTCAGCGAAGTTAGATGCCGTCACGAGTAGGAAGTGGGAAGAGTATAAAAATAATTTGTCAGAATTGCCAACCCTAGACAATTATTATTCGTTCTTACGTAACCGCGCAGACATTTTAGAGACTACTCACTACAATAGATCTGACAGGCATGATTATAAACCACATTTTCAGCCTAATAGATCGGTGCGATCTTTCCTTGCTGCCTCGGAACGTAGTAATGCTAAAAATGTATGTGTTATATGTAACCAAGATCATTTCGTTTATGAATGTGCCAAGTTTAAAAAACTTAGTTACGATGACAGGGTTCGCGAGGTTTCGAAGTTTAAATTATGCCCGAAATGTTTAAGAGGGGGTCATAATAGCTTTCAGTGTCGGTTGAAGGGATCATGTCAGGTCTGTCGAGGAAAGCATAATACTTTGCTCCATAAATATGGTAATAATAATGCGTCTTCGGACGCGCAGCCAGCTGAGCCGAGCGCACCTACGAGTGGCGCGCCCGGGCCGGTTTCGTTATCAGCTGTGACGATGACTCACACGCTGCTGTGTACCGCGCAGGTAGAAATCATTAACGTAAACAATAACAAAAGTATTGTTGCGCGGGCATTATTAGATACGGGTTCGCAATCCTCTTTCTTGACGGAAGATGTACGAAATAAATTAGGGTTCAGTACACAAAATAAAAATTTAAATGTGTGCGGTCTTAACAATATTAAGACTAATATTTCTGGCAGTTGTGAAATTAAATTAAAATCATGTTTTACGGCATTCACTGCCCAAGTTTCGTGTTTATTGGTACCGACTATTACAGGTGTTTTGCCAGGCACTGAAATAAATGTACATGAATTGGGCATTCCTAGTAATATTCAATTAGCAGATCCCAGATTTTTCCAGCCTTCGTGTATAGACATTCTTTTAGGGGCTGACGTGTTTTGGTCTATTATTGGAACGAGTCAAATAAAGTTGGGTGCAAATATGCCTACATTGCAGGAGTCTCAGTTGGGGTGGCTGATCGCAGGCCCGATAGGGGTCAATCAGTCAAGGTCCAAGGTCAATTGTTATTTCAATCAAATTAATAATAATAATTTAGATAATTCCCTTAAGAAGTTTTGGGAGATTGAAGAACTGCCTTCGGACACAAAAACATTATCCCTGGAGGAACAGTTCTGTGAGGATCATTTTTTAGAGACTACTACTCGTTTAGAAAATGGTAGGTTCTGTGTTATGATGCCGTTGAAAGAACCCGAAACGAATCTCGGTAATTCTTTCTATTTAGCGCTCAAACGGTTCTTGAATTTAGAAAATAAATTAAATAAAAATATACAATTGAAAGAACCTTACTCAAATTTTATAGAAGAATACAAGGAAATGGGTCATTTGAGTAAAGTAGAACAATCTGATTTTGGGTACTACCTCCCACATCACTGTGTCATACGGGAAAAGAGCGAAACGACGCGTTTACGAGTTGTTTTTGACGGGTCGGCTAAAACGTCGTCCGGGAAGTCGGTTAACGACATTCAAGCTGTTGGTGCCGTCGTTCAAAGCGATTTATTTTCGATTTTGCTGCGTTTTCGTGGCCATCGCTTCATTCTGCTGGGGGACCTGGAGAAGATGTATAGGCAAATAATCTTGCATCCTTCTCAGCGTCATCTCCAATTAATTCTTTGGCGAGATCCTACTTGTATGGAAACTCAACTCAATTGTGACGTTGACACAGGACGTGAGGATAGTTTGCAGGTGTTGCAGTTAAACACCGTCACATACGGCATGGCCTCTGCTCCGTTTTTGAGTACTAGGTGCTTATTACAATTAGCGAATGAATGTACAGATCCAACTATAGCCAATGTAATTAAAAATGATTTTTACATTGACGATTTGAATACGGGAGCAGAGACTGAGAGCGATCTACAGTACATATATAAAAACGTAAAGGAGGTTTTAGATTCGGCTTGTTTGCCTTTGAGGAAAATTCGGACTAATTGTTCACAGGCTTTTCGCGGTGACGACTCGATTTCCGACTTAGTCGATTTAACTAAAGAATCGAGCGTACTGGGCTTAAGTTATTGTCCTAAATCTGATCAAATTCAATTTTCAGCCAATATTGAATCACCTCCAGTACCCACAAAGAGATCTGTTATTTCCACGACATGCAAGATATTTGACCCTCTGGGTTTAATCTGTGCGTGTATTATAAAGGCGAAAATATTTTTGCAACAATTATGGGTTGCAAAGTTGAGTTGGGAAGAACCTATACCACAAAAACTTGTAGGTATATGGTACAACTTTATAAATAATTTGCATTTAATCTCGAATATAAGGATTAAAAGAAATGTTATCTGCGAAAACCCAGTTTCGATAGATTTGCATTGTTTTGTAGATGCGTCGAAAGATGCCTACGCTGCGTGCATTTATTTACGGTCAGTCAATGAGAACAACGAAGTTACAGTGAATCTGTTATGTGGGAAGGCCCGTGTCATGCCTTTGAAGCCTACTACGATTCCGAGAGCAGAATTATTAGGAAATCTCTTAGGAGCTCGTTTATGTGACAAGGTTCTAAAAGCCTTACGTTTTAACGTTCAACAAAAAATCATTTGGACTGACTCGACCGTTGTTCTTGGTTGGTTGAAAACTGATGTAAAAAATTTAAAAATGTTTGTTTGCAATAGGGTAAACGAGATTAACGAACTAACGCGAGATTTCCAATTTAGGCACGTACCTACTAGTATGAACCCAGCTGACCTCGCTTCGCGGGGGGTCGACCCTCAGGCTCTTGCGTCCTCTTCTCTGTGGTGGGAGGGTCCTTCTTTCCTACAGAAGGAGCAGCCTGAGTGGCCGCAGCGTTCACACTCAACCGAGACTTTGCCCGACCTCAAGGTGAACGCGCTGTTAGTGTCGTCCGAGCGAGCGCATTCCAGTGAATCGTCACTGCCATTGATTAATTTCGAGAGGTACTCCACGTTAGTGAAGTTATTAAGAAGTTTTGCGTTCGTCTTGCGGTTTATAAATAATATTAAAATAAATAAACAAAGATTGTCAGGTCCGCTCAGTGTTACTGAGCTAGATAGCTCGTTGATGGTTTTAGTAAGATTCTGCCAAGCTCAATCGTTTCCTGAGGAAATAAAATTGCTCGAACAAGGGGAAACTTTGCCAAAAAAGAATAAGTTGTTACAGTTAACTCCATTTATTGATTCTGATAAAATTGTTCGAGTGGGGGGTCGATTAAATAATTCGAATTTCGAGTTCGATAAAAAACACCCTATTCTTTTAGATTCCAGGCATCATTTCACGAAGCTGATCATGATCAATGAGCATATTCGGTTGTTCCACGCGGGTCCGCAATTATTACTAGCATCCGTTCGCGACAGATACTGGCCGGTTCGGGGTAGATGTCTAGCGCGGCAAGTGGCGCGGTGTTGCGTCACCTGCACAAGGTTGCGCGCTGTTACTATGCAGCCGATTATGGGGCACCTCCCGGAGTCGCGAACTAATGGGATTTTCTCATTCTACTCGTGCGGGATGGACTTCGCGGGACCGTTTATGATTTGTAGTCGTAAAGGCCGAGGTAATAGAATTTCTAAATGTTATCTGTGCTTATTCGTTTGCCTCACTACCAAAGCCGTTCATTTAGAGTTAGTCAGTGACTTGAGTACCCAAGCTTTTATTTTATGCCTACGCAGGTTTATATCGAGACGGGGTAAACCTTATGAAATATATTGCGACAACGGCAGGAACTTCGTTGGTGCTTACAATGAATTAGGTAGGCTACTGAGATCCAGCCGTCAGTCTGTCTATGATTACGCTAGTTATGAGGAAATCCGATTTGTGTTTTCACCAGCCTACTCTCCGACTTTTGGCGGAATTTTTGAGGCCGGAATACGCTCAGCCAAGTTCCACCTAAAGCGCGTAGCTGGTAATGCTTCTTTGACGTTCGAGGAGTTAGCGACGTTGTTTACACAAATTGAGGCGATCCTAAATTCACGCCCGCTGTCTTCTCTCTCGTCCAACTGTACTGATCCATCTCCTCTGACCCCAGGCCACTTTCTGATCGGGAGACCGCTCACCTCTATTCCTACGGCTCCTGTGACCACCACCAGACCCAACAGATACGAGCTCATCGAGAGGATCCGACAGCACTTCTGGGACCGCTGGCGCCGGGAGTACATCGGCGAGCTGCAGCAGCGCACGAAGTGGCGCACTCCGCAGCGCGAGCTCGCGCGCGGGGACGTGGTCCTGCTGAAGGAAGACAACCTGCCGCCTCTACAATGGCGGATGGGCCGTGTGGTCCGCCTGTTCCCTGGCACGGACGGTGTCAGCAGGGTGGCGGAAGTAACCACGTCCAAGGGCACTCTTCGGCGGGCCGTCAACAAGATGTGCCTTCTACCGACTGATGGGTGCATTGAAGAAGATGACCAGGAGGAGAGTGGACCGCTGCCAGGTCCACGAGCTGCTTGAAAGCTCCATACAGCTTTCAACGCCCCGGAGGATGTTCGCGCATTCACGCTCCAAGGCGACCGCGGGGGCAACTACGTAGAAGAACGGGGCGGGAGGGGCAGGCCGCCCGCCCGCGCC
>OZ020299.1:5101305-5140695 GCA_963971205.1 Aethes cnicana
TGTTTTCATTCATTTCTGAATATTACTGAATGAAAACGTGAATTATCGCTCTATGGTTGAATAAAACATTAAAGTATGGATTGCAACAATTATCATATGAACACGAAACTTTTAGGATTATGGAAGTACTATCTTTTGAAAACTTTCCATCGCATTTTAATGTAAGTAATCTTATAATTTGAATGCCTAACCAAAAAAAAAACGAGACGCGTCATTCAACCATAGAATGAGTTTTTTTTAATTCAGTAATATTGAGCAATTAATAAAAACAGCGAAACATTTGACAGCTATATGCGACGTTGCCAACTTTCGGGATAAACTCTCTTAATTAATACTGAGCCATTGCCCTATAATAAGTAATAACATATGGACGAACAGTGCCTAACAGAATATGTCAAAATATATGGAGCAAACTGACATTAGAAAATACGTTCCAATATGCTAATAACGCCTCTTTATAACGAAGGCCAAACGAGTGCCCGAGCTGTTCGGGCACCCGTTTTGACGGGGCCATTTTTCTCCGGCTGTTTGTGACTTATAATAGATCAATGTACTGAGCATTTTTTCCGGACATTTTGTATGGGAATACCAAGATCCAGCCCCCCCCCCCCCTCCCTACCTACCCGTGCCTCGCTACGCCCATGGGTGTAGGGGAGAATCATCCATCTCATCAGAGATGATATCAACTCTCCCTAACTATTTCATCATTTCCTAGCTCCTTTAAATTAAAATCCGGGTTAACTTTAGGTTATATTAAATTAATTCTACCCTAAAGATTATTGAACCTAATATATTACGAAACATTTTGACGATTTTTTATTTTAAAACTGGTATTTAGGCTTCCTTACAACCCAATCATATGCGTTTCATCAAATAACCGTATGAAAACCCTTTAAAAACCCATATCCTAAAGATTATTGAACCGAATATATTGCAAATATTTAGACGATTTCTCATTAAAAACCTAGTATTTAAGCTCCCTGAGTACCCAATCATCGAAAACCCTTTAAAACCCATAAATTGTATTTCAGTTTAAAGAACTTTTCGGCGAATACAGAGGAGCGCCGGCCGCATTGGACACTATAGCGCTGAACGCCGCCTGGGTGACGCGGGCTGACACGGACCTACTAAGATACTTCAACGCTGTCAACAAACAATAAAGAAAAGAAAGAAAAAAAATGAGTGCTGTGCCATATTGCGTGGTATTGAAAACCAAAGACTTACTTATAAGAAATGTGTTATTTATTTTTAGTTGGTTTATTGCAAGTTCTTTATTTCCATATTACATAAAAAAAAAACAAGAGAAAGAGCACTACAATTTGAACTTTGGCTTCTATTCAGCCAACATAAAAAAAAATAGCAAAATAAGATGACAATTCTGTTTTATTCCTTTAATAGTAAAAATAATTTCAATAATTTTCTGTATGTTTATCAATTACTATTTGACAATTTTACAACGTGTTATAATATTACTAGCCATTTGTTTTAACTTCCATGTGCTCAATTCTTAAATTACAGCCATACCTATGCCTATTCCGTAACAAATACATATATTTAAATAGCTTTTAAAATTGATTAGCTTGCATTAAAATATCAATTTTAGTATTTTTTCAATGCATGCATGTGATGATTTCAAAGTGAGCAAATTTGTAAGAGTTATGTATAAGACACTGTAAGTTCCAGTATCATTACCTGACATATAGGAAGATTATATATTAGAAATGAACGGTCACTTCTAAAAGTCATAAGAAAAACCGTTAAATACGAAGTTTACTTTACCGTAAATGTTCAGTCTTGAAACAAACAAAAAAGGTGTATTATTTGAAAAAAAAAAACTACCTATTTAAGTACGTAGATATTTTTTTGACAGACGTAACTATTTACTTAAATTGCTTGATTTGTATAAGAGTGTTAATCACTGGGAACATAAAATATCTTTCATTCATTCCTTCGTTGAAATTAAGTATGAGTAAGTATTAGAAGTGGCAGTTCACATATTAGTCCTAAGTCGCTCCAGTATTAAAATGTATAGAAAATCATAATCAAATGTTTATAAAAATTTACTCACAGTTATTTACGCACGAAACTGGTGTTAAATAATTTATTTACTTAATGCATATTAGTTCATTGTCTAAGGCCCGGTTCCTATATCCACGAAACGCCTCGTTTTGCCTACGGACGGTTGATTTTTGACATTTGTTCCATAGAGAATCTGTCAAATTTTAACAGTCCGTAGGCAAAACGAGGCGTTGTTTGGATATAGGAACCGGGCGTTAATGTATAAGGATAAGTTTAGGCTGTAGATGACAACAGACAAACAGTTTATATCGTCTCAAAACTCGCAGTAACTTATTGCATTTCAAATCGTGTTCACATTATCAACCACCTATTATACTAGTAAACTGTCCACTAAAATATTATTTATGTATGAAATTTTCTTTCGAGTAGTCCTTCATTTGTTCAAGAGCAATTCGGCCTTGTAGACTTTTTATAGAATATTTTTACATTGAATCTAAAAACAATGGAAACTTAGATATGACGGCAAGGTGTTTTTCTAAAATTTACAAAAATCTATTCAACTTTTTATAATACAGCCTGTAGCTGACTAGTGCATAATGATAAGGATTTGCCCCTGTGAAGTGAGATTGTTGAAGCATTTAATATCGCTTTTATAGCACGCACGAAGTAGGTATAAGTACCTAATGTAATTATATCAGACTATTTTTTTCCAAATCAAGACCTTGTTTTGTATGCATTTTTACACAGACTATTTCACTTTTTCGAAAAGTGACTTTTGTTGTGAAAGAGTTTCCTTACATGAATCTCAATTTAACAAAAAAATTATTTTGGCCGGAATTCCCAGAATCCGGGACCTATTACCTATAAGCTTAATTGTTTCAATATTTATTTTGATTTAAAATAGTGTTGTAAAAGCGGTTTTAATAAATTAATATACTTATTTATCATTCCTACTCGTACTTCCCTCTTCCAATTGTTTAAGTTTTTTATTTTAACTAAACCACCAATGATATCGTTTAAACAAAACGGAACATACAATTGTAATAACATTTCAAGGAATCTCATATCAATCGCAAATTACTTATTTACCTGTATCTGTTTATCCTTAAAATGTATGCCTGTAAATTGCTGATATGTATTGCAAATAGATATTTGGCTATGATTCTGACAGAAATGTATTCGCATAAACTACGAATATTGATGGTGTGGATAGTGTCTACATATTAGAATTCTCACAGACGAGAATGTAAGAACGTTCTAGGTTTTCTGAAAAAGTAAGTAAATGTAATATTTATCTGCGTGTCCGACAAGCTGTAATAACGTCTTTTAGCATTCCTGTCCTGAGAGGGAAAGTCTATATATTACTGGTTATTTTATTACTTGAACCGTGGTAACCGTGGCATTGTGAAATCAACATGACGTACATGTAACTGTCGCTAAGATTCGATTGATTTAGGCAGCATAAGTTACAAATCTGAGGTGTTGTATAATTTTTTTATACTTATAAATATATTTAACTGCAGTTTTTACAATATGAAAATCATAGGAGAAGCGTTGTCCAAAGCAACTTGCACTACTGCTTCCTAATTAGTTACACATATACTGACCGGTTACATTTGCAGTTACTCATCTCAATATAAACTTCATAATATGAAATTACCCAATCAGTGATAATGATACCGGTTAACATAAACAGTTAGTAAAACATTGTTAATTTGTTACCGATTCCATAACGGTACCATTATTTTAATTGTTTTTTTTTTAAGTAAGTGCCTGTCATTTTTTTCCATCAATTAACTTAACTTGAAATCTGATCTTAGGTTGTTTGCTACTTCACCTTTGCTTCTTAACAAGAGCAATTAATGTTAGCTAATGCTGACTAACTTTTCAGGCTCTATCTTATGGAGGGTTGAAGTAAAGGAGCGCAATCTTTATAGTTCCAAAAGTGGACACCAAATCGGGTAGATTTGGGGCGCTGCGGTCGCCACTCCAGTCAAGCCACCTAGACGGATAGTCTGCAGTAGAAGAAGAAGAAACATTTATTCGATACAAAACACACGACATAACATAAATAACAATAAAATCGAAGAAAACAATAACATTTGCGTGTGATTTGTCACGAAATGGTCCTAGCTCAGCATGTGCTGGCATTGAGGCCAGCGCTGGTCTTCCGCTAGGACCATTTGGTGAGGTCACGGAAATGTAGCGCCTTCAGATGGCGCTGCTGAGGCGAAAACGCAACGAAAACGGTTGTGTTTTGTTTTGTTGCTTATCAAATCCGCTGGACACATTTTCAACTGTTTCGCCGTATAAGATTGCGCTACTTACCAAGACACATTCCACCACTCTATCTATTACTTATGATTAGAGGAAATTGGAAACGTCGTCCACATGACCAAAGATAATTTGGATAAGTAAGTATTTTTGTAGCAATCGACTTTTTCATGAATTACCTAATTAATAGATACATTTCTGAACAATCCGACCAGGCACCATGAGCTTAATTGAATTTTTAAATGAAAAATGCGTTTGTTAGTGTTCTTCAAGTATTTATTCGGTAGGTAATGAATCGTGAAACTTTACACGCGTCTGAGTGAATTTCATTGAAAAAAGATCGATATTCCCGAAGGATAGAAGAGAAATGTAGCAACACATTAGGTAAGTCAAAGTTCGTGGTGTCAAAAAAATTGTATAAAAAAAATTAGTATCAAAATCGGTCGTGTCCATTGTGTCGCCGTCTGTAGGTTTTTCTGTGATTTTGTAAAAAAAATATGTCAAAAATGTCAAAAAGTTTCTTTAGAGTAAATGTAAAAAGTGGTCATTGTTACAATGACCGAATATGTATTTCATTCCGAAAACAAGTTACGTCCCAATATTTATAAGTAGTCTTGTCGTTTTTTTTTATTCATAAGTACAAGTTTTTTTGTAATCTTCAAAATTCCAGTGGCCGAGGTCCGTCGTCCCGAGGCGATCGAGTAGGGCCAGTACAGTCGGCATTCCGTCACGGAATCCCACAACGGAATTCCGTAACAGAATCCCACAACGGAATTCCGTAACAGAATTCCTAGCGCATATCCGCCATACAAAATGTATGGCCTGCCTGCCACTCACATGCAGTTCGGAATTCCGAACGGAAAACTACTGCATGTACATTACATGGTCTATACATTTTATATGCGTTCTAAATTTACGACTGTATGTGGCCAGCCTAACTCCAATATCTATGTTGTGGACTCCCCTAAGTACTATTAGAAATGAAATACACATTCTAGGTATAGAATGATCATGCAAAATGGAACGCAGTGCCGTTGTACTGTACAACGGCGCGCGCGCACTATGTCTGTAGGCTGTTCTATCTACAGATGAATCATTTTTTAAAAGCTTTTGTAATAAAGTTTTCCTAATGTGACTTGGGTTTTTCTTTCCTTCCTAGTTTAACCTGCTCAGGTCGTGTTAAAATGAGTTTAACCTTGTGTTAAACAGTGTTCAAAATAAAAGTTCTAAAGCCCTACGCAACTGACTAGGTAAGTACTTATGCGAAATTCATGAGGTAACCTGCACACTGAGAAGTAATTCAAGGATCAGTGTAAATAAGTCACCAATCTAAAAAGCCAAACCCTTTCGTCATCAGGCGCGGTCCTAGACAAAGATTTTGGGGTGTCATGTTAGAGATTGCACATTAAATAAATAAATAAATATCTTGGGACATTTCACACATATTGACCTAGCCCCAAACTAAGCAAAGCTTGTACTATGGATGCTATAAATACTTATACAGAGAAATACATACATAATATATAAATACTAACATCCATGACTCGAGTACAAACATTCGTGTTCATCACACAAAGTTTGCCCCGAGCGGGACTCGAACCCGCGACCGTCAGAACAGAAGGCAGGGTCACTACCAACTGGACCAATCCGGCCGTCAAAACATTAATTGGTAAAATGGTCATGTTTTTCATGGGACGTGTCCAGTTTGAAATATGTAATTACTAATTAGATATTTAGATATAAGGACTATCCCCATCTCTTGTACCGCTTCAGATAGAACCCCTGTGCCCAGCCACTGCCACTGGACGTAAATAGGCTGCGTGGCGGATATCTACTGGCAGGTGTAACTCGGCTACTGGCTACTGATTATTTTTACGTAATCACTTTCATGTCAAGTAGGAATTTTAATTACACGGTATACTGCAGCGGACTTCCTTGCCAATTTTGTGGACTAAGTTTTGCCTGCGGCTTTGTACACCACTTCCATCAATTTCGATAATGCTACCATGACAGCAGCTGTGGTCTTGCGTTTGGTCATTGGTTTGAGACGACCAGCAGTTTTTATATACGAATATGAGTTCACTCGTCGAATCCGACTCGGCTGGGCAGCGTTCGGGAAGCTTCGCAGTAAAGAATCTTTTCGTCCAAGTTACCATCATCATTTCAGCCGAAAGACGTCCACTGCTGGACTCGCCACTCAGACCGGTCCTGTGCTGTTCACGAGGTCGTCGCTCCATCTTGTTGGAGGCCTACCGACAGCTTGTCTCCTGGTTCACGGGCGCCACTCGAGAACTTTCCGGCCCCATCGGCTATCAGTTCTGCGAGCAATGTGCCCCGCCCACTGCCACTTAAGGCTCGCAATTCTTCGGGCTATGTCTAACGATGGGCCTGATAAGAAGGCTCAAGGTCACGCAAAGGGCAATGGAGAGAGCTATGCTCGGGGTTTCTCTCGTGATAGAATCAGAAATGGTGATATCCGCAGTAGAACTAGAGTCACCGGCATAGCTCGAAGAATTGGCGTATACGGTCGATGGGGCCAGAAAAATCTCAAATGGCGTCCGCGTACCGGAAGACGAACTGTCGGTAGGATTCCAACAAGGTGGAGCGATGACCTGGTGAAGGTCGCGGGAAGTCGGTGGATGCGAGCGGCACAGGACCGGTCTGAGTGGCGAGCCTTGGGAGAGGCCTATGGCCAGCAGTGGACGTTATCGGCTGATATGATGAGCGCCACTCGTATAGAGTCGGTCTCAATGACGACCGCTTCTCAGCTTCTCCAACCAAGTGGCGACTAACATCCGGAATAATAATTCAGATTAGAATAAGAAAGATTTTTTTTAACTTATCGTAGGTTTTAAGAAAAACGTCAGTAAATTAGTAAGTAGGTAGGTAAGTATGTCGCTTGAGAATGCAAATTACTTTCGACCTTATGTTGATTTAAATCGTTTATTACATTTTCAGTGTGAGATATACAATTTGAGTTATTTCAAAGAACCTAATGAAGAAATGTAAAAAATCTACAAACAGACTAACAACCGTAAGGCCGTGTTGTAGTAGATGTAATCACAATTACATTCGTCAATTTGAACAAGAGATTGGATACTACGTCAAAACGGCACTGCAAACTAGTTATACACTTTCTAAAATGATTTTGAGAAGTCATTTTTTTGTGTTGTGTTTGGCGACGGGTAAGTAAGACTAAGACGGTTACAGTCTAGAGGTCTTCAAAACTAGAGTGAATACCTACGTATTTACTGACTCTTTCCATCAGGTGAACTTGAGGTCAATCGCTGATCAGCCGTAAATTTAATATAAATAAGTAGTTATTTTTGGTAAAAACACTGTAATTTAGTCCTACTACTACTACTGCTGCAGCCTATTTGCGTCCCACTGCTGGGCACAGGCCTCCTCTCATCACGAGAGGGTTTGGGCTATAGTCCCCACGCGGGCCCAGTGCAATTTAAACCTACCTAATCATATTCCTAATGTTGTTTGTTACGGCGCTTCTGCTAGGCGTTAGGGGTTTTTACGAGGTACTGTAAATTCACAGCTGACGTAAAAGAACCGAGAATTTGGGCAAAACTCAAGTGAGATCAAAGTGTAGCTTAGGGGGCGTCCATTATTTACTTGAGGGATTTGCGGGACAGGGGGGTGGAAGTCTCTCTGTCTGTTGCCTCTTCACGCTTCAACCGCTGGACCGAATTGGATGCAATTTGGTATAGAGATAGAGAACTTTTTATCCCGAAAAAACGCATTGTTCCCATCGCGGTAACCGAATTCCACGCGGGCGAAGTCGCGGGCAGAAGCTAGTATAATAATAATAATAGACGCTCCATATCCTTATGAACAGCTTCGAATAGAGACGATGACCCTTTCTTTCATACATACTTACCTACTTTTTTATACTATAGGGGGGCAAACGAACAGACGAGCTACTTGATGGGAGGTAGTCATCGTCGCCCATGGACAAGTGCAACACCAGAGGAGTTGCCAATGCGTTGCCGGCCTTTAAGAGGTCTATTCACTCGCTTCTTGAAGATCCCCATACTTGGCTTTATTCCGCCGCACTTGCCCCAACCTCCTCTCCTTTTCAGCATCAGCTTGTTTTTCCAGTGTATCTGACGTCCGACGCTTTCTATCTCAAATACAAGGCGCCAACCAACAGGGCGATAAAGGTGATACAGAGCGACGCGGGCAAGAACCGCTACCCGCGCCATATTGACGATATCACGCAGTGGCTGCGGAACAACAAGCTCAAACAGCTCGTGGTGCTGAACAGGAAGGACAAAAGGGTCGAGCAGTTGATAGAGCAACTTATACTGCTGATAGAACAGGTAATCGGCTTTGTAAAACTCTGATAATTATGAGAGCGAACAGCCGAAACTACCGGCCGTAGGAATAGGTTTGCCGTCTCCTAAAATGAAAAAGCCGGACTCTGCCCAGAAAAAAGTCGGACATTTTACCCTAAAAGCCACAACATTCACAACTAAAAGCCAAACACAACTTTATAAAACCGGACATACATTTTTTTTTAATGTTAAACCCCATTTTTTCGCTTTCCTGTGGGAATTACGGGAAATACTCCTCAAGGAACCTACAATTACCAAATTTCAGCTTTCTTCGATCAGTACTGACATGACTGACAGTAGCGATGATGATGATGATTATTGCTTCGCTTGAGGCGCTAACAAAAAGCCAAACAAAATCCGGACAGGCCGGACATATGAATATTTGGCCGACACAACACGAAAAAGCCAAACATGTCCTGCCAAATACAAACAGATGGCAACCCTACGTAGGAAGCTAAAATTTGGCATGTACCTATGTTCAAATTCAAAGTACATATATTTTCATAAACATAGGTATTAAGGTGTTCACAATACAATGAAGGTATCACTATGTTTTGCCGCCAGGCATACAAATATTCAAGAAATATTTATTATGCAATATGCAATACATACTCCTTTCTCCTTGTTACTTGGGCTGGTAGGTTTATAACTAGGACTTCGTCCCGCGTGAACATAGAATTTACGTACCCGATGATAGTATACATATAGGTGGTTATAGTTATAGAAGTATTGAAAAACTGGTATGACCCGTGGAAAACCCGTTCCCGTTGAAATATCGGGATAAAAAGTATCCTATGTTATTCCCAGGGTCTCAAACTATCTCCATACCAAATTTCATCCAAATCGGTCGCTTCGTTGCGACGTGAAGAAAGGACAAACAAACAAACACACTTTCACAATTATAATATTACCCACTCACATTCACCATTTCATTCACCTAGCCCCAAACTAAGCAAAGCTTGTAGGGTACTAGGTGAATGAAATGGTGAATGTTTTGTCCCCTACACTACACTCCGCATTAGTATAAATTCATTGTTTCTATTGCAACTGAAAATGTCAATTTCCCCAAATGATATTTTATTCGTTCAACAGAGCCATCTACCGGCGTCAGTTATAAAACCGAAGCTCTGCCAAAAAACTTTCGGAAGCATCTACGATGAACGCAACAAGCGAGTGATATGCGCGAGATATACGAGCACATACAAAAAACCACAGCTCAACGTCATCATACCATTAACGAGAAATCAAGAGCAATCTATAGAAGATACCTCGACTAACGCAGGCTTAAGAAGAAATTTAAGAAGCAAAATAGGCTTTAGCTCTACAGAAATGTCATCAGCCACTTCTTTTACTGAAGAGAGTACTATGGAAATAGAAAGGCCAACTAGGTATGAGATAGTTGGAAATGATGGGAAGACGAGAAATAAGCCGTTGAGAGATGCTAAGAAGAAACATAGAAAAATCGACAGGAATTCAGCAGCTGAGGAAAATCAATCGGACGAGTCTTTCAAAGATGATAATTCCATCGAGAACGAAGGAAATTACGGCTCAGAAGAATATGTAAGACAGAAGCCCTTGTATGAAAACGAGTCGATGGAGGAGAAATCTTCTGTAAAAAAGAAACCCCTGTCTGATGAATCTATAGAGGATAAATATTCTTACATCCAAGGATCAAGAATTGTTGACTCTCTGAGAAGACAGAACAGGCATAGGTATTTCATGCCAAAAAGGTACTACTGGAATAGTGACGAATTGCACCATTTAGGTTATTACTGGTTTGAAGGCAACCGTCGATAATTATGAAAGGTTTAAGACAAACTCGTTTAACACGTAGTTTCATTGTTATTTAGGCGATGAGCTCATTTAATATATTCGCTCGACACAACTAAGAAGGCGCGCGGCGAAGCTCTTGTAAGCCGTTGACGCGGAGTCTATTATTGCTAAATGCACGCGCCTTCTACGTTGTGAAAACCTGTACTGATCTTATGCGCTATTTTGTATATTCATTCAAAATAAATTCTACACTCAACTTCACTTTGCATAGGATTTTCCATCATCATCATCATCATCATTTCAGCCGATAGACGTCCACTGCTGGACATAGGCCTCCCCCAAGGCGTGCCACTCAGACCGGTCCTGTGCCACTCGCATCCACGCGACCTTTACAAGGTCGTCACTCCATCTTGTTGGAGGCCTACCGACCGCTCGTCTACCGGTTCGCGGACGCCACTCCAGGATTTTCCATGCACTGACGCAATTTCATTGCGATTGAGTGTTCTCGAGCTTAAAATCTACCTAGACTCTTATATCTGGAAAAACATTTTCACTCCTCCTATTCGAAAAGGAGTACTTTGTTCCCCGTTTAGAGGGAGCAAAATGCGATTTTGAGGTTTTTCAGGTACTATAGCTATTCCCACGAGAGTGGGCTACAACAATAGGACATGCAGCACACAGTCGACCGAAGTTTTAGGTCGACCAGTATGTAACTATTAACTATGTAATGGAATCTTGCAAGTTAAATTTGACCCACTTTCCGATTTCCGATTGAGCTGAAATTTTGCACGAACATGTAAATCGCGTGACAATGCAATATTATGATGACGTGGAGCTGATCTGACGATGGAGCTGGAAGGTGGCCATAGGCACTCCGTAATAAAACTACATAAACCCATCGAATTTTGGGCTCGTTTGATTCGTATTGAAGGGTAGATGAAGGATTTACAAAGAAAAGTACGGTCAGCAATAAAAGCGTGTACCAAAAATTTCATTTTTGAAAAACTTATCATTTGTACTGATACCTGTTCATTATATTATAATATTAGCTGAGTGTAATTCACCCTAGCGGCGATACCTTATAGTCAAAGATACGGCGTTAAATAATCGGTTATTTGAATTTACCACGGAGCTTTTCGGTGAAGGAAACCATCGTGAGGAAACCTGCACGCATCTGCAAAGTAGGTAAATTAGGATGTGTGTGTGAAGTCCCCCAATCCGCACTGGACCCGCGTGGGGTAGTCCCCAAACCATCTCGAGACGAGAGGTCTGCGCCCAGCAGTGGGGCTGTTGTGGTGGATGAGTTGGATAACAGAGGAAATACTACAATAACAACACACGCATAATAATAACCAAAAACTATAATCATTAAATTACATACCTTTATACAATTCACTATACATTGTCTTTATACTGCTGTTCACTGATTTTACCTATTAGTGAAACGAAACGGACGTCCTAAACGATCACATAACAAGCTCGAATTAAAAAAAATAGTATAAATAAATGTGGCACACAATTAGAGCTTAAGAGGGTTTACTCCGAAAATTGGCAACGTCGCAATTAGCTGTCAAATATTTCGCTGCTTTCGTTTATTTCTGAATATTACTGAATGAAAACATGAATTATCGCTCTATGGTTGAATAAAACATTAAGTATGGATTGCAACAATTATCATAGGCACACGAAATTTTTAGGATTACGGAAGTACTATCTTTTGAATACTTTCCATCGCATTTTCCATGCATTTTAATGTAATCTTATCATTTGAATGCCTAACCAACAAATATAAAACGAGACGCGTCATTCAACCATAGTATGATAACTTCTTTTTTAATTCAGTAATATTGAGAAATTAATAAAAACAGCGAAACATTTGACAGCTATATGCGACGTTGCCAACTTTCGGGATAAACCCTCTTAACTCATGACAGATAAATAAATAAAGGGGTACTATCCACATTTAAGAGCTTACCGTTTACTGCGTTGCATCATTGAACGTAAAGAAAGATAAACATACAAAAAAAACTACAACAACAACTGTGCCACAAACTTCAATAGTAAAAGAAAACATTAGGATTATCCTAGTCACTTAGTTACTAAATAACAACATTGATATCAGAAAATATATGACAATCTCGATAGTTGGGTTATAAGATTTCGATTTCAGACTATCAAATATGTCACAGTGTTTGTAACCAAACTCCTCCGGAACGGCTGGACCGATTCTTATGAAGTTTAGAGTGTATGTTCAGTAGGTCTGAGATTAGGACGTAAGCTATTTTTCATACCCGAAATAATATCTAAGGCGGTACGAAGTCCACGGGGTCAGCTAGTATATAAAAAGAAATTAAGACGACAATATACCTGCATACATATACATATGTAACTGTTAATTTAAACATTTAAAAGTAATTTTGAAAGCGTTTTATTATAAATGACTAACTTCTGCCCGCGACTTCACCCGCGTGGAATTGGGTTATCGCGTTCCCGCGGGAACTATGCGTTTTTCAAAAGTAGCCTATGTCCTTTCACGGGACCCCGACTATCTAAATACCAAATTTCATCGCAATCGGTCCACCAGTTGAAGCGTGAAGAGGTAACAGACAGAAACACAGACAGAGTTACTTTCGCATTTATAATATTAATACGGATTATAAACTATAAAGATATAATTTCACTCTAAGCGCTTAAACATAAGGGTCATAGCCTAAAGAGTGAAGGTCGCGGGAACCCGGTGGAAGCGAGTGGCACAATACCGATCTTAGTGGCGTACCTCAGGGTCATATGTAGTAATGTATCATGTCATTGATAGTTGCTGGTGGACGGTCTGTCTGGATGGCTACCACCATCTTACCCTCTAACCTGCCGCAAAATAGTAGCCGGTGAAATTACTAGCATATAAGTTTTTGCCTCTGAAGCCTTCCATCTAAGTCCTCGGGCTGGCAGCACATTATACTACTACTACAACAGCCTATTTACGGCCCACTGCTGGGCACAGGCCTCCTCTCATCACGAGAGGGTTTGGGCTATAGTCCCCACGCGGGCCCAGTGCGGATTGGGGACTTCACACACATCTTTGAATTACTTCGCAGATGCGTGCAGGTTTCCTCAGGATGTTTTCCTTCACCGAAAAGCTCAGTGGTCAATTCAAATTGAATTTCGCACATAAGTAAACTTAGGAGGTAGGTTAGGGTATAAGGGAACCCCCGACCCTCTGCATGAGAGGCGGTAGGTCGAACCACTAGGCCACCACGGCCTACAAACTTGGCAGCACATTCGAAATCTTATAACTTACCATCAGGTGACGTGTTCTTTTACCAACCAATACCATAGAAAATAACAATAATGTGTAATACAATTACTTGTTCAATATTTTCCGACACCAATGACATCTTAAACTTAGTCTCATAGTGTTAGAAAGGGACAGAGCTATAGGCTATCTCACTCTACCCAATCCGAAACTAGCACGTTAAATGCTAAATATAACCGGCAAGTGATTATGACTAATGTCATTTTTCTGACACAAAAATGACATGTCAAAGTGACAACGTGGACACAGGTTTAAACTCGGTAATCTTTGGATGAATGATCATTTAATATTTACAGTCATAGACATAAATAATACTTCGTATGGACCTGGCCTAACGTAGATACATGTCATGTGTCCCCACTTCCTTGGTGTCCAATCCAAAGTTAAACTTGTATCGTGACACAGCTGGGTCACATTTTTCCAACAACGAGACGAGTTTTTAGATACTGAGAAACAGTTTCGAAAAAAGTTTTTAAAAAAACGCTTATTGTAACGCACGCTCGGTGACAGAACTTTGGATTGGACACCGAGGAAGTGTGGACATATTACGTGTACGTTAGACCGGGTCTATATTATTTACGTCTATGTTTACAGTACATTATGTGTGGTGTTCAGTGAAGTATATTGTATCGCATTGTATATTATTATTTCCTTTAACTTAAATAGTAGCGCGCATTTTAATTTTAAGCAATTAATAAGTGACATGAATGAAATAAAGTAGGCATTTACTTATTTCGTATTTTTCAATAGTAAATAGGATGTTTCAAAATCGTTACATCGATTTGTTACATTTCGTACCTTTAAGCTCGAAGCCATTGAAAAAATATTTTAAAGACACTCACAGATTTTTTTGCAAAAATACAGGATAATTTTTGTATAGAAAAAAAACAGGTGAATAATACTGTTTTAACTGTAAACATGAACATTATTTGAAAGAACTCACAATAAATAATTTTATATTGACGATTACTCGATGAATAATTTGGATGATATTCTGCATAATTATTTATATGAAACATTATTCATAATATTTATAAAACCATCACACTGGCATATTGCTAGAAACAGTCTAATCACGACAAAAAATAAAATTAACAATAGAAATAAAATTGAAAACCAACCAACATAATTTATATATAAAAACAGAAAATTTGAATACTCAAATCCTCGATTGAAATATTCGTAGCGTTCCTTATTTAGGGGTTAAGGCATTCACTGCCACTATATGCGTTTTGCTGACTTTCCCGCAGTGCCTCGAACGCACATGTGCGTTGCAATGTTCCCTTAAGGCGACGAGTATGGCAAAATTGCAAATTCGAGGTGTTTTTGCGGTAATTTTTTGGTATAATATAACTAGTGGCCATCTGCAAAGTACCCAAACTTAGAACCCAAATATACTCAATTATGGGTGTTACCTATTAATATGATCTTATATGTAACGGTTTGTACTGTGCACTCAATTTAAGTAACCCCTTAATGAAAACTATGAGCACACTTAATTCCGCTTAGGCTGTATTTTACGATGCCAAATTTTTTACCATTACTTTTGAGAATTTTATCTAGTTGCTGAACTTATTCATATCTGTTTAATCTTCTTTTTGACGCAAACCCTATATTCTCCTATTATAAAAACGATACACACATTTGCAATGACCATTATTGTAGGCACTTTGTTGCATTTTGTGGATGTTCTTTACCTTAGATAAAACAGAATTTTTCAAACTTTTTTAAACGAAGCCAAAAATATTTAAACTATCATCATTACCACAGAAAAAGAAAAAAACATTGTTTTCATAAATTTGACTTTTTTAAATATACATATATAATATTATTTTCTATAACTTCATGGCATCATTCAGAAAGTTGTGTCATAAGCGACGTTGCGTGCTCACTCACGTGTATAGCGCCTAGCGCTGTTGCCAGCTTGGAATCACCGCTTGCCGAATAGTTTCGCTAGTTCGGCAAATCGGCACCGTGGCACCGGCACTTTGAAGTTTGACTCGGCTTAGCTTATAGACTTTGTTGTGATAGTAACGTGATCTCGGTTGTCTCAAGGATTTGCTTTGTTATTTAGTTATATTTGTGATTTTGTTTTGTTGGTCCGTTATATTGTTATTGTTAAAATGGGAAATAAAAAGGGGAGAAACCCACGCTTCTCTGTAAAGTTGATGCGAAAACGAAAAGGGCTACAAGCTCAGTTGAAGAAAGTCGCTGGAAAGTAAGTACATAGTTACAATGAAAGTTATAAGATTAGTATTATTTAAGTATCAAAAATATGAAATTATATGTACATAAAGTGGCATAGATTTTGAGATTTTCTTCAAATTGAATCCTACCTAACCTATAAAGTCTGTCTGTTTTCTGAACCGATTAGGCGAAATTCGCAATGGAGATAGTTGGACACCCGGGGTAGGACATAAGTAGGCTACTTTTTAGCAGAGCAGAAGCTAGTCTTTTCCATAAGTATGTAATTCGTTCGAGTTTAGACCAGATATGACATTGGGTTACACATTGATCATTTTCTTTCAGGATCCCTACTGCTCATACTGATGAACATTGCCAGGCGATTACAACTAATGAACCTGTATCACATGACCCCCAGCCGTAAGTAAATTTTAAATATTTCATGTGAGTTAATTTTGTATATTATCCTACAGCAACTGGCTTGGACTGTACAGTTGCTTACAAAAATATAGTACTGCAAAGTATTCTCATAAATATTTTACAAACAAGTGTAGGCCAAACCTCTAGGCATTGAATGGGTAAATGATTATGATTACTGATGACAAAAGATCATGATGGGATTCACATGTCAATTCCTGATTACAGTAATCCGTAACTTCATAACTTATGTATTAAACTATGATACTGTCAACGTAAAAGTCTATTTCCACTTATCATATCACTAGCTTTTTCCCGCAACTTCGTATGGGCTTAGTGCACCCTTACGTTCCTCAAGGAACCTGCATGCCAAATTTCAGCTCTCTACGACCAGTAGTTTGGGCTGTGCATTGATATGTCAGTCAGTTGGTCAGTCAGTTTCTTCTTTTATATATTTATATAGATATTGGGGAAAATTATTTTGTAGCTATTTTCACCTGAGCAAAGCTCGGTCGCCCGGGTGCTTTAAAATAATCAGATGAACTTTTTTTGACAGGTCAACTTCGGTAAATGTTGTTATGGACCATGATTTTATTGTGACACCTGAAAATGTGCCTGCAAGTAACAAAACGGACTTTGGGAGGCGGATTGTAAATGTATCACAGTTTTTCACTCAACTGCAAGAAATATCGTCTCATGGCCCACTGAATTGCGGACTACAATCAATTGTGATCACATCAGAAACTCGAACTGGCCTTATCTCACAGTATTCACTTAAATGCAAAATGTGTAATATGAGCTTTCAAATCTACAATGATAATGCAACCGATGCATTGGATCTCAACATTAGTACAGTAGCAGGTACCATAGCTATTGGATGTGGGTACACACAGCTTACTGATTTATCAGCTGCTATTGGCATGGTCCCCATGTCAAGAAATATATATAATTCCAAAATGGTTCTTATACGCAAAAAATGGGAAGACGAATTATTTAAATCAATGACCCAGGCAGCTGAAGAAGAGCGCAGTTTAGCTATTGAAGAAGGCAGAGTCAACTCTGATGGTATAGCCATTATTGATGTGATAGCTGATGGATGTTATTCAAAAAGGTCCTACAGAAAGAATTACTCTGCACTATCAGGTGCAGCAGCTATAATAGGCAGAAGGACAAATAAAATACTATATTTAGCTATCAAGAATAAGTACTGCGCTATTTGCTCTGTAGCACAGAGTAAAAATTTGGATGCAAAAGAACATACTTGCTTCAAGAATTACTCAGGTAATGCCCATACTATCCATGCTAATATTATAAATGTGAAAGTAACTCTGTCTGTCTGTCTGTCTGTTACCTCTTCACGCTTCAACCGCTGGACTATTTAGATGAAATTTATGGAGATCTAAATCTACCATTCATCGTGAGTAAACCTGCATTTGCGAAATAATACAAACATGCGTGTCCCTATTGAACTATTCCCAGATGTCTGCACCCCGTTTATCCTCACTGCGGTGCGGACTACTGGGAATTATTTTCCCACTAGTTTTGAGTGCCGACTATGTGTTACTGACAACTGGGAAAAGGCCTCCTCATATGCCCAATCAGCACTGGGCCTGTATTATCCCAAACTCTTCTGATTAGTGAAGGCATGAGTGAGCTTAGCTGGGTTAGTGCTGGCAGGTGACAAAAGTGCCCTGCTACATATGGCATGGTTGGTTCTATACTTTCTATCTATTTTTCTTTACATTTGTACAGGTAAAAATTTAGTAAATCCGCTTGTTCCTGTAGTACTACACAAAAGTGAACATGCCATATTAGAAATTTCGAGGAATTTTCATATCAATTTTGAACACAACCATGTACAGTCTAGTTCATTATTATGTGTACAGTTTTGTACATAATTACAACAGAGTAAGGTGCAAAAGTGTGTATACAATAGTTGTGTAATTCGTTGGTTTTTTTTCTTTCTTTTTTAGGGTCCTCCACTGGAATGGAGTCAGAAATTTTATTGGAGGGTTTTAAAAAAAGCCTGGAAATGCATAACCTTATATATGGAAGGTTAATATCAGATGGTGATGCGAATACATACTCCAAAATTCTCCAGGCTAGACCATATGAGAACTACACAGTGGAAAAGGTGGAATGCCGCAACCACTTGTTGCGAAATATGTGCAACAAGCTGTCAAGTCTATGTACCGAAACCAAATACCTCTTGAAATACAGAAAATACGTAACAAAGAAGAGGATTTTATCTACCAGGAAAGTGATAATAGAAGCTGTAAAAAAACATAAAAATACAGACAATGTCACTGGTCTTTATGAAGACATAATGATTGCACCTGAACACGCCTTTGGGCAACATGGTAGATGCAAAGAACACTTTTGTACCAAAACTGAAAACGATGAAAACATAGAACGGGAGTTTTTCTCTAATAGTCTTTGGCAGAGGATAAAGTTGATAACAAGCCATATTGCAGCTCATGCGAGGAGTCTGATCATAGACGTGGACAGCAATGCTGTTGAGAGGTACCACAGTATTGTGGCCAAATTTGTTGGAGGTAAAAGAATAAACTTCACACAAAAGTACCAATACCAAATGAGGTGCAATGTTGCAGCCTTAGAATTTAATTTACAGAAACCTCTAGTGGTCTTACATAAATCCATTGTAGGCCAAAGCCCACGGAATGAAATTAAAAGAAATCAGGAACACAAAGCGAAACTTCGTTTACTGAATCAGAAATATGCTAGGAAGAAGAGGAGGTTATTTGAAAAAGAAGATACTAGAAGTTATGGCGAAGATTGCACAAAACCTGACATGGCTGACGACATGTTGTCAAAGACCAAAGAACGTTTTGTAAAACTCTTGCAAAAAAGTAGTTCGGACCGGGAACGCATAACAAGAGACACTGTTCTACAAAGCGGAAACAGTGAATGGTTGGAACTGCGGAGAAATATTTTAACAGCATCAAATTTTGGACGTGTCATCAAGAGACGCATGGACCTAAGCTGCCAGAATATAGTAAAGGATATTTTGTATAAAAAATCAATTGACCATGTGCCAGCTGTAAAACATGGGAAGGATAAAGAAAAGGAAGCCTTGCAGCAATTAGCAAGACAGGAGAAAATTATTATTGAGCCATGTGGTCTATATATTGATCCAGATGTGCCATATTTTGGTGCAACGCCTGATGGGCTTGTACAAGATGACGACATGATAGTGGAGATAAAATGTCCCGCCACCTCATACGGCATTGGATTCGATAAAGCGATTGAAAACAACAAAATCCCATTTTATAAAAAAACTAAAAATGGTTTAATCGTAAACAAAAATCACAACTGGTATTACCAAATACAAGGTCAACTGCACATAACCAGAAAAGAAAAGTGTTTGTTCGGAATATGGTCAGGAACGAATTTCCCAGTCAAAACTGAAATCATAATAAGGGATGACTTGTTTTGGAAACAAGAAATGTGCAACAAATTGACCAATTTTTATTTAGATTGCTTGTTACCGGAAATTATTGACCCGAGGCACACCAGAAAAATGCCAATTAGAGATCCCATCTACGTGACAGAGGCCATTCAACAAAGGGAAATGAAGAAAAAAGCTGCTGCATCAAGTAAACGAAAAGGAGACCAAGCTGAAGACCCACCCCGTAAACGACTTCGAAACAAATAAACAATGATTTTGATGAATGCATTTTTTTTGGAAATATTTTAAATGCGAGAGTAACTCTTGTCTGTGTATCCTTCTGTCTGTCTGTTACCTCTTCACGCTTAAACCGCTAGATCGATTTAGATGTAATTTGGTATGGTACGGATGGTTCAAGTCCCGGGGACGGACAAATGCTACTTTTTATCCTGGTTAAATTATAGTTCCCGCGGGAACGCTATAATCGAATTCCACGCAGACATATTTTGGAGGAGCCTCGCGATTTATACATCAGGAGCCACATTCGGGGCGCAAAAGGGACTTCATAGGGAATCTATAGGGAACGTCAAAACGGCACAGCGTTGATACTAAATTTTAAGTAATTGGCTAGATTTGAAGTTCAATTTGAGCGCCGTGATGTTTTGACGGTCCTTATCGATTCCCTAAGAAATCTTGCCCCCCGGATGAGGCCCTAGTACATTATAATATTACCTAGGTAATTTATTTGAGCTTTGCTCGAGTGAATAGCTAAACATGAATTTTCCCAGTCATGAGACCTAGCTAGATCGATTAACCACCCTCAAAAATCCCTATATACCAAATTTCATCGAAATCGTTCGAGCCGTGCTTTTCGAGAACGTGATTACAAATATCCATACTAATATTATAAATGGGAAAGTGTGTTTGTTTGTTTGTTTGTCCTTCCTTCACGTCGCAACAACTGAACGGATTTCAATGAAATTTGGTATAGAGATAGTTTAGGACCCTGGGAATAACATAGACTTTTCATCCCGGGAAAACGCAAAGTTCCCGCGGGAACGCGATAACCGAATTCCACGCGGGCGAAGCCGCGGGCAGAAGCTAGTAGTATATATATGTTATAAAATAAGTATATATAGGATAACTAAAAAGTTTTTCAACAAGCTTCGTCTACAACTGAAAGAAGAATTTTTTTTTCATTATTCGCGTTCCTGTCCCTCAGGAATAATGTATGTAGGTATGTAGCTTACTACTGGTGAAAGAATTTACTATCGGTTCAGTAGTTTTTCAGTCTCGCCTTCAAAAAAAATACAAGTACAAGTAGGCGCCATCTATCATAATAACTAAGGGAATGTTTACTAATAAGGCGTTGTCGATCATAATCATCGACATAATAGATAGATGGCGCGTATATAAATAGTAACAGTAACGAGCCGAATCGACCAAGGTCACTTGCCCTACTCGTCGCCTTAATGACAGATGTGGCACCTGGCGAAAGTTCGTAAAAAGAAGTGGCAGTGAATGCGTTAAGGGATGATTCCCACCTAGCGGATCGAATCGAAGGGAAAAGAAGCTAATTTTACTATATTGCAAAGGAATTTATTCGTCTGTGAAGCAGTCACATGGCGAACACAGCCTATAACAACACGATCTCGATCACAACTCGAACGACAGGCCGGGCAGCGCGCTGCAGTGTCAATGTGTGCGTGCGAGGACGTCTGTACACACACTTGTAAATCTGTGTGTACCACTACGCGGGCCAATGATTCACTCACCTTCTCCGGATGGAGGTGAGGCTGGATTCAGGCGGGTGATTCCATGGCCATTCTTTCCATGAAATATTCTGTGAAGCAGTGATAAAAAAACTTATACTTGAATAGAATTTGCGTTCTTTCAGCTCCTCGCTTCTTCGATTATCTTTGATCGAATTCGGTCGAATAACAGCGTCGATTCGATTCGAACCGCTAGTAGAATCCTACTTTAAATAATCGTATTTTCCAACGTTGAAATCATTAATTTCATCAAAAGTTCTTGGAGAGTGCAATTCTTCGTTGAATGTGTTTTTTTTAAACGAGGGTTACCGTAAATTAATTCGCCGCTAGAGGCGAATTAATTGTTGCAAATTTAATATATAAAAGCTAAATTGGCAACACTGAGGTCCTCCGAAACTTCAAATGTCACAGTGACATTGACACTTGTATTTTTTTTATAATGTTTTCTGTCTATATGCGAGACAGTTTCGCCAGTGTCAAGTATTTGCCCACACAAGTGTTCGGTGAATACGTCATGTACGGTATAAAAGGTTAAAATCAAGTAATCATCTTGGACCGCCAATTAGCAACCCGCTATAGTATGAAATGACCAGGACTTGCAACCAGTTAATTTTAAAAACCCCGAAATAGCCAAATATATAATTATCTTATACTCTTTATGTGGAACTCTGGTTATTATTTTATCGCCTTATTAAACATGAAATAGTAAATGACAGAACGATAAAAAAACCGGTTTCATTGTATGGGGGCAAAACCGGTTAAAAGCCCTGGAAATTACCACTTTAATGTCATTGACAGCTGACACCTCACACGATAGCGGCGCCATCTGGTGAGTAGAAATAAGCCATTACGATTTTTGATAGAACAACCAGTTAAGCAAACTCTGTAGTACTATGGCGAGAACGAAGCCGCCGAATAGGTCCCAATTGTGGGTCGTGCTGGGTACGCGGCTCAGGTTTTGGGGACGGCGCGCGGCGGCTGATAGGGTCTCCACAGCGGTGGTCAGCCGTTCTAGGGTCTCTGCTTGCTCTCGAAGTGACGTGTCGAGCGCGTAGAGGGTTTGTTTCAGAGTGCGTCTGAAACGAAGAAAAAAATAAACAATGATGAGGTTTCTTTGACAATGGAGGCCATCTCCATGATTATTATTGGTTTTCTAAGATTTTAGAATTTAAGTTTAAGTTAGGTACTATATACATCCCTTACATTTAATGTTAGTACGTGCCTAAGTATGTATATTATATACATATACCTAATTTCTTTTTTTTGGAAACATTTAAAATGCCTCCGAAAGTCAGCCATTTTATTTTTTTGTAATTTTGATATTCCCAGTGTCACTCTTACAATTAAGACGAATCTAACGCCACCTCGCAAGCTGAAATCCATGAAGCCATTTAGGCTACAGAGCGTGCCAAAGAAATACATACATACAGACACTCTAAAAACATAACCCTCCTTCTAGCGCAGTCGGTTAAAAAGTTGATTCACCCTAATGTTATTAGTATAATACTACGCAAATCTTACTGCGGTCGCCAACCCGCCTGCCAAGCGTGGCGATTATGGCAATCCCCCCCAAGGGATAAAATTGGTAACATGAGGCCACAAAATAAACCCAGACCCCCAGTCCCCGGCGGCCCCGCTATTCCTGGCTCCGGTAGCGGCCATGGTTACGGCGGGGCAGGGGGTGCTAAAGTTAAGGTCGCGGGAAACCGGTGGAAGCAAGTAGCACAGGACCGGTCTGAGTAGCGAGCCTTGGGGGAGGCCTATGTCCAGCAGTGGACGTCTTTTGGCTGAAATGATGATGATGATGACGTAAAAATTAAACAAAATCGTAAAATGGCGCCGCGGCAAGGTACCGAAGATGCTGGAAGCATTTTCCCGTTGTATGGCGATGCTCAAGCGTTAAGCGAGGAATCTGCCAGCTCTTCGGTCCCTGGTGACATCGACTAATAATAATGTTAGAATGTCGGTCTGTCTGTACTCACGCGTGCGTCTTCGAGCGCGGCTCGTCGTGGCTGTCGCTGTCGGAGCCCCGCTGGCGCGGCTCGGGGGCCCGCGACGGGAGCTGAGTGGCCGACGTTCTGAGTTGAGTGGCGGACGTTCTGAGTTGCGTGGGCGGAGTCCTCCCGGCGCCCGTGTGTGACGTTATCACGAAGTCTTCCTCGTATTCTAGTATTTCTTCTTTTGGCTGCCATGATCTGTTTACGAAGATAATTAGCTATAGTTGTGTACCAAGTTGTAATGGGGACTATCGTTTCTTTGCCCACCAGTTGGCGCCACTGTTGACTAAGGTCCAGAGGTATAGCTGTCAAAGGCGACTTTACAAGATCGGCGCCGAAACAAAGTTAAATCTTGAATCTCATTAAGTTTTTTAATTATAAATAACTGTAATCATATCGAGTAGCTATGCCGCAATGTTGTGCAGTTCCGTTTTGTTTGGAAATATTTTTTTTGTTTCAAAGCGTTCACATTCATCGCCTAATAATCCATAATTTTCGATAATATCACGAAGGAAATCACTTTGTAACCATCGAAGAAGTAAGGTAAACTTAGAATGACAACCTTCAAACAAATCAGCGTACGCCCGGAATAAGTGTTAAATGCGATAATAGATGTTGCTGCCTAGGTAGCCTGGATACAAATTTGAACTCCATGAGCAACATCTAGATGGCGCTGTGCAGGCGAAGTATCAAAATTTGAATCTCCTGGCTATTTCGATGTTCGCCGTAATAAATAAATAAAATAAATAAATATCTTGGAACATTTCACAGAAATTGACCTAGCCCCAAACTAAGCAAAGCTTGTACTATGGGTGCTAGACAACGATATACATACTTATATAGAGAAATATATACATATATAAATACTAAACATCCATGACTCGAGTACAAATATTTGTGCTCATCACACAAAGTTTGCCCCGAGCGGGATTCGAACCCGCGACAGTCGGAACAGTGGGCAGAGTCACTACCAACTCAGCCAAACCTTACGTCAAAAATCGTGAGTCGTTGTGAATCGTGTAATGTAAGGAGATTGACAGTCTTATATAATTTTCTCTGTTGTAACTAAATTAGAAAATATATATATATATATATATATTCACCGTGTGTTTGCGTGTTTGTATCTCCACCCCTGGTCGATGATACCTGTTGAAAATGACATTTTCAATTACTACTACAGCCTATTTGCGTCCCACTGCTGGGCACAGGCCTCCCCTCATCATGAGATGGTTTGGTCTATAGTCCCCACGCGGGCTCAGTGCGGATTGGGGAGTTCACACACATCTTTGAATTACTTCGCAGATGCGTGCAGGTTACCTCACGATGTTTTCAATAGATTTTCAATTAGTTATACGCTAAATTGGCAACAGAGAGGTCTCTGAAACTTCGAATGTCACAGTGACATTGAAACTATTTTATGTAATGACAAACTTTGACATTGACAGCCAGAGCTCAGCTAAATTCAATTTGAATTTACCATGAGCTTTTCGGTGAAGGAAAACATCGTGAGGAAGCCTGCACGCATCTGCGAAGTAATTCCAAGCTGTGTGTGAAGTCCCCAATCCGCACTGGGCCCGCGTGGGGACTATAGCCCAACCCTCTCGTGATGAGGGGAGGCCTGTGCCCACCAGTGGGACGCAAATAGGCTGTAATAGTAGTAGTAGTAGTAGTAGCCAAAGCTCACACTATAGGGGCTCTAACTGGTAATCAGGAATACGATGGCAATCATTTAAATCATTATTAGTTTAGATTCCACATAAGCCGTGGTGGCCTAGTTGTTGGATCTTCCGCCTGTCATGCAGAGGGTCGGGGTTTCGATTCCAGCTCGCACCTTTAAGTTTATTTAGCTTTTCGGTGAAGGAAAACATTGTGTGGAAACCTGCACGCATCTGCGAAGCAATTCAAAGATGTGTGTGAAGTCCCCAATCCGCACTGGCCCCAAAAAAAATTGTATGGGATTCAGGTATCGCTCACACCATCAGTCCCATCCTGGTCCGGGCAATTTTTTTCATTTTACCAACTCGAAAAAAATTAAAAACCAAAAAAAACATGCTTAGAATCGATAACTGATACTGTGGTTAAAATATCGTCACAACGTTTTGCTGGACCTTGTATATACACGGTGGGTCAGAAAATATGGCAAATAATTAACCCACAGTATCGGCTATCGATTCTAAGTATATTGGTAAAAAAAAAAATTGTATATGGGATTGGTTGTGTGAGCGACGCCTCAATCAATACAAAATTATTTTTTTTGACCAACTTAAAAAAATAAAATTAAGACCTATACAATATACTTAGAATCGATAGCCGATACTGTGGGTTAATTATTTGCCATATTTTCTGACCCACCGTGTATATATTTTATTAATATAATGAAAATGTATTGTGAATTTTTTGAAAAAAGGCCTTCTGCTGAGTAGCAGCGCTTCTCAAGCAATGGGCATTTAATTAACAATTTCTGGTAAATTAATTTCTGACGTGTTAAAGTGCCCAGATGTGGGCTGCTCGCTGAATAAATGATATGATTTGATTTGAATACCTTCTGGCAATTGCGGCGGGGGCTCGTTTTTAAAAAGTCGCGCGATGCTCGGTGAGAGGACGTTGCGCGCGCGCTCCCTCTGCGCTTCTTCTATGATCGTCTTCTCTTGTGTGGCCGCCACCTTACAGAAGAACAGCTGAATAATGACTAGAGCTAAAGAAGTAGTTTAATAGTACATTATTGCCGTGGCCGGGAAAGTAGGTCTTTGCAGGCTGAGTACTGGTTAGCCCCTTTAATATGTACGAAGCCTGCAAAGCCTTTCACGTGCCGAGGCTTATATAGTGCTTTTCGCAAAAATGAAAAAAAAACCTTGATATTAGGTATTCATAACATAATACAGCATTGACACGCACGCAAAGATAGTCAAGTACTTACAACAAATCCAATGGAACGCCAGTCTTATTTCGTATTCACCGATATTTGACTTTAACAGACACACTAACACGGCAAGTTAAAAACTCGCATGTAGATTTCTCGTTTTTTATAAAAATTAAGACCTTTTATTAATTTTTAAACCAAACTAGTAAACTATTTTCATGAAATTTAGCTAAATAAATCTGATACAAGACAAGAACTCCCGCTCTTTATGGATCGTTCTTTTTTTAAATTCCGTTCTGAAATACATTGCGTTGTTTCAGACACGGGTAAAAACGTTTGGTTTCGCGTCAATTGACAGATACAGAACATGCAGACTTGGCTGTTTGGGAATTCCTTCGCGTATTTATCAGTTTAAAAAAAAGTACCTGTACGATAATGAAATTTCATACAACATTCCCTGCGCTTATACATGCCGCGGAAGTAAATTCATACAAATTTCCGGGGCATGCAGTTGAGTTTTTTTTGGTTAATTTTTGACTGATCGTCAATGACGCACTTTGCGGTCTGATAGAAAGCAGACAATGACGAGTTTCCCGGCCATTTTTGAGAAATAGTACATTACAGACCTAGGGCGGTGAATGCGTTAATGTCTATTGACATTTAGACCTTCGGTTCGGGCCACAAACTGTTACTTTTGTGGGGTAAGTGTGCCTAAATTTATTTCGCCCCTTTGCCTTGTAAACAGCCAACTACTAGTTGAGTAATATTTATAGGTTTCGATACATTTATGTTAGGCGCACTTACCCCATCCTGGCGCACTTGCCCCGACTGACCTTACGCTATTTCCTCGCTGTTTGAGAAAAGCATTATAAGCTACTTGGCGGCCTCTGCAATAATGTACTATTAATTTAATACCAGTAACTTTTATTCCTCTCCACCTGTTTTTAAAATTTTTCATTTTTGGCTGGCTTTATTATATATCTACTTATATATATATATTAATATATATAATATGTATTCAATTATGTATATGTTTTTAAATATTTGTATTGTGTAATTATTTGTGTATATCATGTATTCATTATTATGTATGTTTTGTTTTCTTATTTTACACCGCCCATCATTGTTTTCTTTTCGTATTCTCCACTTTCAAGGTTGACTGGAAGAGATCGCTGCTTAGCGATAAGTCCGCCTACTACTACTACTACTACAGCCTATTTGCGTCCCACTGCTGGGCACAGGCCTCCTCTCATCACGAGAGGGTTTGGGCTATAGTCCCCACGCGGGCCCAGTGCGGATTGGAGACTTCACACACATCTTTTGAATTACTTCGCAGATGCGTGCAGGTTTCCTCACGATGTTTTCCTTCACCGAAAAGCTCAGTGGTTAATTCAAATTGAATTTCGCACATAAGTAAACTTAGAGGTGCGAGCCGGAATCGAACCCCCGACCCTCTGCATGAGAGGTGGTAGGTCGAACCACTAGGCCACCACGGCTTTCTAAGTCTTCTATCTTTCTAAGTCTTTATAAGTCCGCCTGTTGTTTACCTATTAGCTGCGTATTCCTTTTGTGTTTTCTGTGTTTTGTATATATGGTGTTCAATAAAGAGTATTGTTGTTGTTGTTGTTGTTGTTTAATTTCACAATTGGTTTACCTGGTCGTCGTTGGCGATGGCCTGGGACACCTTCAGCCAGAGCCGCTGCGACTCGAACGGCTCCTGGTGCTCCAGCTTCATCAGGAAGCGCGGCAGCCGCTGTTCCTTGAGCAAAGCCACGTCCAGCAGGATGCTTTCCTCCTGGAAAAATGATTATTATTAATGTGGGATAATAGGGATGACGACAGGGTGAAGAAATCGAAATTCGAATTAGTCCGTCAGTCAGGTAATAAACAATATACTAGACACGTATTTTTTGTTTTATCAAAATAACAAAGAATGACTAAGTTGACGCATTGAAGTTGGAGGGTGGGGGCTAACTACGTCACCGTTAGGTATAAATCGTACCTAACCGTGACGTCACGCGACATTTCAACTCAATATATCTCCGTATAAGTTTGATTACGTGAAAAAAGAAAAAATACGTGTCCAATACTTTTCAATAATCTTCCTGATCTATCTTCCTGAGCTATTATTGCTTAGTCTACTAAGGAAAAAAAAGTTGTCGTCTCCCCTATTTTGGAATACGACCGATGGACCGGTAGACGAGCTGTCGGTAGGCCTCCAACAAGATGGAGTGACGACCTTGTAAAGGTCGCGGGAACGCGGTGGATGTGAGCACAGGACCGGTCTGAGTGGCGCGCCTTGGGGGAGGCCTATGTCCAGCAGTGGACGTCTATCGGCTGAAATGATGATGATGATGATGATGAATTTTGGAATAAAAGGCCAGGCTTGGGGTGACTAAAATATGTTTCTACTAGCTTTTCCCCGCAACTTCGTATGCGCAGAAATATTAAAATGTAAAATCCTGTTCTTTTCCCGTTCCCGTGGGAATTTCGCAAAATCCTCTCTTAGTGCTCCCCTACGTTCCCTAAGGAACCTGCATGCCAAATTTCAGCTCTCTCCGACCAGTAGTTTCGGCTCTGCGTTGATGGATCAGTCAGTCAGTCACCTTTGAGTTTTATATATTTAGATATATATATCGTACTACAACTATCCCCCCTTTTTTGCGTCAGGGGGTAAATGGACCTATGGAGTGTCTCTAAGGGCGAGTTGATTCATGCATAGTTGACGGACTCCTGGTCTATGGAGTGTGGAATGTGTCTTGGTAAGGAGCGCAATCTTATATGGCGAAACAGTTGAAAACGTGTCCAGCGGATTTGATAAGCAACAAAACAAAACACACTCTCCTCACAACCGTTTTCGCTGCGTTTTCGCCTCAGCAGCGCCATCTGAAGGCGCTACTGTAGACTATCCGCCTAGGTAGTTTGACTGGAGGGGCGACCGCAGCGCCCCCAAGTACCCAATTTGGTGTCCACTTTTGGAACTATAAAGATTGCGCTCCTTTACTTCAACCCTCCATAAGTAGATCTAATCCTGTTGAGGGGGGGTCATGACCCCCATGACTCCCCCCCCCCCCCTGGATACGCCCTTGTTGTTCGGGCACCCGTTTTGATGGGTCATTTTTCTCTGGCTGATTGTGAATCCTTACCCCGGTCCTTTTGTCTTTGATGTCGATCTTCCCGTCCCAGTAGCCGTCGACGGAGGCGATCGTTTCTTTGCCCTTTCTAATGCGGCCCGAAATAGCGTTCGTCTGATCTGAACCGCCTAGGAATGACTGCGAACAAATCGTTATAAAAAATAGACAGTTTCAACTAATAAAATAATAAATAAATATCTTGGGACATTTCACACATATTGACCTAGCCCCAAACTAAGCAAAACTTGTACTATGGATGCTAGACAACGATATAAATACTTATATAGAGAAATACATGCATATATAAATACTAACATTCATGACTCGAGTACAAACATTCGTAAAAAAACAACAAAAATACACAAACTCTAGTACAAACATTCGTACAATAATGGTATTACTTGGGTTTTTGTATTGTTGTTTTCGTATTTCATTATTTTAATTGCACAAAAAAAACAAATGGATAAGACAACACTTAAATCCACACCATGCTTAGACAAAATAAACCAGTTTTTAATTTAATTATTGAATATGAAAAATGAAAATGAAAATAGTTTATTTCATAACTTTACAGGTATTACAATTTGACAAGGTTGAGATCTCCTATTAAGCATGATAATATACTTGTGTCAGGAGGTCTCGCTCTTCATACCAACACCATAGTATACTTTTAAAATAAACTAAGATTTTTATTTATAGAAATTAATCTAATTTTTTAAGATCATTGGTTAGTTTGAGTGGCGAGCCTTAGGGGAGGCCTGTGTCCAGCAGTGGACGTCTTTTGGCTGAGATGATGATGATGATGATTATGTCAAAAAATGCTCGAATAGAAGGGGTAAAACTGGGATGTGGGAATGTGATATGAACTTGAGTTTTTAACTATCTATCACCATTTCCAGGACCATGATCTTTTAATTGCGAAATATTTCTCATTTAAGGATTTTATTTCTTTATTGTTTTAGAGCTTTTTTTAATAGTCTTTATACCAAACGATATCAACAACGATCTTTAAAATGATCCACATTAAAGTAGAAAAAAAAATTGAAGATTATTAAAAACAAATAAAAACAAGAAAACTTATACCGAAATTATCCGTTGCCTTCGTGATTTAAATGATAATAATAAATAAATGTCCAAGGGTGTACGTACTCTTAATTTGAATTCGATGTCTGCGCTATAACCAGTTTCATTACATATTACATGGACCTGAAACAAAAAAAATATGAAAAAAATTACTTGACATTTTTGATGACAAAAAAAAAAAACTCGCAAAAAATATACCACACAAATTATCGTCTACTATGTTCTTATTTAATTTTTGATATTATTAATATATAAAAATATCAGTCTTCCCGTCCGTATTACTTAATTAAAAACAAATTCAACCATTGCTTTGGTCGTAGTTCTATAATGTAGAGATCTTCTACTATCTAAAGTCCCGCGCCTTCACGTTTCAAAACGCTTCAATGTATTTAAAAAGCACCACCAACACTCTCAACACATGTGTGCGTGCTGAGACAGCCATCAACTATGCGTTGAGAGTGTTGGTGGTGCTTTTTAAATAATAATAAAAAAATTGAAGCGTTTTGTAATGTGAAGGGGTGGGACTTTAGATAGTAGAAGATCTCTAAACATATCTCATTTTGTTTCAATTCGTTTGGTTCAAGTGGAATACGGCCCTAAGTCCCATTTTGCCCCATCTATCCCCTAGCACCATGCTAAGGATATACACTTTTCTATACCAACACAGTGCAATGGATAAAGAAGTTAAGAGGGTTTATCCCGATAGTTGGCAACGTCGCATTTAGCTGTCAAATGTTTCACTGTTTATATTAATTTCTCAATATTACTGAATTAAAAAGGAACTTCTCATTCTACAGTTGAATGACGCGTCTCGTTTTATATTTGTTGGTTACGCATTCAAATGATAAGATTACATTAAAATGCAAGGAAAATGTGATGGAAGCTTTTCAAAAGATAGTACTTTCGTAATCCTAAAAAAATCGTGTTCCTATGATAATTGTTGCAATCCATACTTAATGTTTTATTGAACCATAGAGCGATAATTCATGATTTCATTCAGTCATATTTCATATTTGACAGCTATTTGCGACGTTGCCAACCTTCGGAGTAAACCCTCTTAAATACAACGTATCTATACTCGCTTTTAAGCCAGCGCTTTTTCGCGAAGAATTGCGAGCCTTAAGTGGCAGTGGGCGGGGCACATTGCTCGCAGGACTGATGGCCGATGGGGCCGGAAAGTTCTCGAGTGGCGCCCGCGAACCGGGAGACGAGCTGGCGGTAGGCCTCCAACAAGATGGAGCGACGACCTCGTGTAGGTCGCGGGAAACCGGTGGAAGCAAGTAGCACAGGACCGGTCTGAGTGGCGAGCCTTGGGGAAGGCCTATGTCCAGCAGTGGACGTCTTGTGGATGATGATACTCGCTTTTAGACCCCTCTTTCGCTTTCGCCCCACGCGTGTGAGGGATGGCTTTTGTATTTGACATGGCGTTAAAAAGGCATGAAGAATGAAAACCCCTTTCAGTTTCGCATTGAACTCTTAAGTATATCCCGTAAATTCGTACTCGTATTGTCCCGTGCCATTTATTATTATTTTTTTCTTTACGTTTTCCTGTTCATAAACAGTTTCGTTTCATATTTGTGCTTATTTTAGTTATAGGTAAAGAACTTTTAAAAACCAAATAGAACATTTCATTAGAAAATAGATACTTGTACACTGTTGTTTTGTTTTAGAAATGTTTCTCTCTCGTCGAGCAAGGCCAGAGGCCAGAGCACAGATTACTAAGGGCCAGAGGCCACAGATTAGTTATAGGTTACTCTTTATTTGTTCTTTTTTTTCCTTTTTCTTTTGGGATGACATTTGTCAACGGTGTTGCCGTGTAAAATTCCATTTTATAATTTATTTTGGTGTTATTTGTTTTTTGAATGTAAATATTTTGTAATTTGTAATTTGTATGTATTCAGTGTACCGTGTGTAGCCGGTCGAGGTCTCACCAAATGGCCCCAACGGAAGACCAGCGCTGGCATTTAATGCTAGCTATTTCGTGACAGGCCACAACACTTTTGTTCTGTATAAATGTTGCTCTTTTTTTTGTCTTTTGTGTGTGTGTGTTGTGTAATGTCATGAATAAATGTTTTCCTTCTTTCTTTCTTTCTTTGAACGACGTTTTTGTTTTTCTGTAAGTTCCATTTACTTTTCCATTCCAGTAAATAGTACATGCTATCCCTGACCACGTCTGTCTCATTTTGTAACTGTCAACTAAACGTCAAATTCCATTGGTGCCAATTACCCGATCCAATTTTCACATTTAGCCCCTAACCATGGAGGAATAAAATAAAAAGAGCACCTCCCATACTAAAGTGCGTCCTCCAGAACGCGGTTTGACACTAGATAATATTACTTATAACTAGATCTCTTTTTTTAAATCCTCTTATTACAAAGAGACTTCGGGTTGTAAGTTGGAAACCGTTAAGCGCAATAAAGTATACCATGCGTTCTGCTCGCCATCTCTATGCCCTAACCCACCCCGTCCTATTTTGCCCCCAACACACCCTGGCCCATTTTACCCCTAGCCCAATCCATCCCATTTTGCCCCTAACACGCCCTGCCCCATTTTTCACCTAGCCCCCACCCGTCCCGTTTTGCCCCTACAGTTCCGTCCCACCTTCCCCCCGAGCTCCATGCTCAGGGATCCCATGACGATCCCCTTGCAGTGGGCGTAGGGCGCCGTCGTGACGTAGGTCTCGCCCCACTCCAGCAGGTGGACTCGCGCGCAGCCCTCCAAGATGGCCGACGTCGAGTTACCTGGGGAGAAAAACATTCAAAAAACGTTCTAAGTAAATAACTAGGTTTTTGAAAAAAAATATAAATAATAACAAACTTTTGACGTACCCACTCTCACAATCAAGACGAATGTAACGACACCTCGCAAGCTAAAATCCATCACGCCGTTTAGGCTAGAGAGCGTGCCAAAGAATAGTAAAATTTTGATGCAAGAACGAAAAGTTTGTCATTTTACCACGAGTCCCTAGTCATGCTGGCGCGAGCGAAAGCGAGCACCTCGGGCACCCATTTGGCGCTCAGTAAATTTGACACTTAAATCTTATAGTGTTAGGTTTACTTTTGGATAAAATATCTATCTTGGCACATATTATAAAGAGGCGTTATTAGCATATTGGAACGTATTTTCTAATGTCAGTTTGCTCCATATATTTTGACATATTCTGTTAGGCACTGTTCGTCCATATGTTATTATAAGTCAATGTACCTGCTTGACATTTCCAAACAATCAGTATTGATGACATAGAATATCTAGTAGCTATATGTATACTATATGGCGTTAATATTGCATTACCTACGATACTGATTTTACCATTGTAAGCACCTCTATTGTGTTCTGGTGAATAAATAAATCATTCATTCAAATCATTCATTCATTCATTCAAATCATTCATTCATTCATTCAAATCATTCATTCCAATCATTCATCCATTTATTCTGATCATTCAATCATTCCAACCATTCATCCACTCATTCTGATCATTCATTCATTCAAATCATTCATCCATTCATTCAAATCATTCATCCATTCATTCAAATCATTCATCCATTCATTCAAATCATTCATTCATTCAAAACATTCATTCCAACCATTCATCCATTCATTCTGATCATTAATACATTCAAATCATTCATTCATTCATTCAAATCATTCATTCCAATCATTCATCCATTTATTCTGATCATTCATTCATTCATTCCAACCATTCATCCATTCATTCAAATCATTCATTCATTCTGATCATTCATTCATTCAAATCATTCATGCCAATCATTCATTCATTCCAAACATTCATTCCAATTATTCATCCATTCATTCTGATCATTCATTCATTCAACTCATTCATTCATTCAATCCATTCATTCATTCAAAAATCATTCATTCATTCAAATCATTCATTCATTCAAAAATCCCTTTCCTTCAAAAGACGCCCCCCGCCTTCCGCCCCTCGCGTCGCCGATCCCTATCGAGGGCCTGAGACTAAATAACTCACCGTAGAATTTAGAACGGGCTAAGAGGCTGCCCTCTATGACGTAGCCTTCTTTCCTGTTCGACACGTAGAACGCCGAGACGGGCGGGTGGTGGGACACCTAAGGACGAAAATAACGTTTGAAATCTATTCATTTATTTATTCAAACTCTATTGTATATTAGCTTCCGCCCGCGACTTCGCCCGCGTGGAATTCGGTTATCGCGCTCCCGCGGGGACTATGCGTATTTCCGGGATAAAGTGTAGCCTATGTCCTTTCCCGGGACCCATCTATCTCCATGCCAAATTTCATCTCAATCGCTCCAGCGGTTGAAGCGTGAAGAGGTAACAGACAGACAGACAAACAGAACAGAAATAATAAAATTTTCGCATTAAATTCATATCGATTAGTAAAAAAAAATACAATAGCCTAAACCCTCTTGTGATGAGAGGAGGCCTGTGCCCAGCAGTGGGACGCAAATAGGCTGTAGTAGTAGCAGTAATACAAAAGGCGAATTTAATGTCATAAGGCATTCTCTGCCAGTTAAACCTTTGGGAAAAACAGCAATTGTAGTGTCGGTGAACAGAAAGCCATTAAGTACAAAAAAATTATTACTTATACATTTAAAAAAAAAACAATAAGTATAAAGATACACATCTTTATACTTATTGTTTTCTTTATACGTCTTTTTTTTTTTTTTTTACACCAATATTTATATACATTATCTTTAACATTATAGCACTAATATGTATATATAGCTATAAATTAAAAAAATATATATAACTCTAGATGTTAGTGAAAACAATCCAGACTAATATTATAAATGCGAAAGTAACTCTGTCTGTCTGTCTGTCTGTCTGTTACCTCTTCACGCTTCAACCGCTGGACCGATTGAGATGAAATTTGGCATGGAGATAGTTGGGAGTCCCGAAATAGGACATAGGCTACTTTATATCCTGGAAAAAAACGCATAGTTCCCGCGGGAACGCGATAACCGAACCGAGTTCCACGCAACGCAAGCGAAGGCGCGGGTAGAATGGAATCTAGTGTTAGTATAATTCGCTTTCTTTACTTTCCAAAAGGGCCCCAAATTCTTGTGTGCCTAGGGCCCCGGCATAGTCTAAGGGCCTTATCCCACTTGCGATTTGCGAGCGTGTTTTGTATGGAGGCGAACACGCCGCGAGTTCGCCGCGTACGATTTTTTTATTGAAAAACGCTTTCAACTCGCTCGCAAATCGCAAGTGGGATAAGGCCCTTAGACGGCCTTGTGTATAGTATGTATCATCAGGTACGCAAATTCAAAGACTGCGTGGGCGGGACGAAGTCGCGGGCAAGAGCTAGTAATAGATAAAGTATAACAACATTTCCCTTGTCCTCACCTGTTCAGCGATATAGTAGGTGTGCGTCTGTTTGTCAGGATGCTGCCAGCAACATCTGAAGGTCTCCCCCAGGACTGGGTTGTAGGGCTTCTTCAGCCCTCTCGGTTTGCGGTATAGCCCTGACAGGTACCAGCGTAGCACCACCGTGAACCTTAAATATGGGTCCTCGAGGGATTTAGCCCTGGGAAGAATTAGAAGGAAACGTTTAATAATAATAAAAACTTCAACACAACAATAAATACATTATCATCATCATTTCAGCCGAAAGACATTCACTGCTGGACATAGGCCTCCCCCAAGGCTCGCTCACTTAGACCGTCCTGTGCTACTTGCTTCCACCGGTTTCCCGCGACCTTCTCGAGGTCGTCGCTCTATCTTGTTGGAAGCCTACCGACAGCTCGTCTCCCGGTTCGCGGACGAAACTCGAGAACTTTCCGGCAATGTGTGCCCCGTCCACTGCCACTTAAGGTTCGCAATTCTTTGGTCAATGTCAATAACCCTAGTTCTACTGCGGATATCCTCATTTCTGATTCTATCACACAGAGAAACCCCGAGCATAGCCCTCTTCATTGCCCTCAGTGTGATTTTTTGCCTTATTATCAGGCCTATTCTAAGCGCCCACGTCTCGGAACCAAAACTCAACACTGGCAACACACACTGGTCAAAAAATTTAGACTTGAGACACTGCGGATATTTGGACGACATGACACTGCGAATATATATCTATCCGATAGAAGTTATCTGGAAGTTTGTCTAGGAAACAACGCGACCGTCAGCTTCTTCTTCCGTCACCGCGGAACTGTTACACGAGTCAAAGGGGCGACTTTATCCTCCACCTGTAACTATACTCACTGCGCCAATAAGTCCGCGTGGTAGTAATTATCCGACAGCTTGTCCAGGAAAGACCGTGGCTCCAGGATGAAGGTCGGCAGCACGACCTTGCTGAGGTCCATGCCCGGACGGACCTGCTTTAGGAGGAACCAGAGCAGGGATTTGTTCTCCTCCGCCACTTCTTCTACCAATTCTCCGGCCTGTAAGTAAGTGTATGGTGAGTAAATACTAGCTGGTATATAGAATAAAAACTCTATGAATTGACTACCGTATGTATCGTATTATTTATTAATCGTATTGGTTCTGCAAATGGTTGAATGAGATTAGATATTTTTGGAACATAAAGCAAGGATAAAAATGTAATATGAAATCGGCAAGACATACAGCCTTCCAGGGTGAATTTTATGTAGATCCAGTGTCATACTACGAGGGTCAAGAGTAATATATCTCGGTTGTCAATTGTGTGTTATCTCGGTTGTCACGCGTGTAATATGTCGGTTATCGCGTGTGTTATAATCTCAGTTGCCGCGTGTGTTACACTTCGGTTGTGGCGCGTGTTATATTTTGGTTGTTGAGTGTTATGTCTCGGTTGTGACTTGTGTTATATAACGGTTATCGCGTGTATTATAATCTCGGTTATCGCGTGTGTTACACCTCGGTTGTGGCGCGTGTTATATTTTGGTTGTTGAGTGTTATGTCTCGGTTGTGGCTTGTGTTATATAACGGTTATCGCGTGTATTATAATCTCGGTTATCGCGTGTGTTACACCTCGGTTGTGGCGCGTGTTATATTTTGGTTGTCGAGTGTTATGTCTCGGTTGTGGCTTGTGTTATATAACGGTTATGGCGTGTGTTATAATCTCGGTTGCCACGTGTGTTACACCTCGGTTGTGGCGCGTGTTATATTTTGGTTATCGAGTGTTATGTCTCGGTTGTGGCTTGTGTTATATAACGGTTATCGCGTGTGTTATAATCTCGGTTGCCGCGTGTGTTACACCTCGGTTGTGGCGCGTGTTATATTTTGGTTGTTGAGTGTTATGTCTCGGTTGTGACTTGTGTTATATAACGGTTATCGCGTGTATTATAATCTCGGTTATCGCGTGTGTTACACCTCGGTTGTGGCGCGTGTTATATTTTGGTTGTTGAGTGTTATGTCTCGGTTGTGACTTGTGTTATATAACGGTTATCGCGTGTATTATAATCTCGGTTATCGCGTGTGTTACACCTCGGTTGTGGCGCGTGTTATATTTTGGTTGTTGAGTGTTATGTCTCGGTTGTGACTTGTGTTATATAACGGTTATCGCGTGTATTATAATCTCGGTTATCGCGTGTGTTACACCTCGGTTGTGGCGCGTGTTATATTTTGGTTGTTGAGTGTTATGTCTCGGTTGTGGCTTGTGTTATATAACGGTTATCGCGTGTGTTATAATCTCGGTTATCGCGTGTGTTACACCTCGGTTGTGGCGCGTGTTATATTTTGGTTGTCGAGTGTTATGTCTCGGTTGTGGCTTGTGTTATATAACGGTTATGGCGTGTGTTATAATCTCGGTTGCCACGTGTGTTACACCTCGGTTGTGGCGCGTGTTATATTTTGGTTATCGAGTGTTATGTCTCGGTTGTGGCTTGTGTTATATAACGGTTATCGCGTGTGTTATAATCTCGGTTGCCGCGTGTGTTACACCTCGGTTGTGGCGCGTGTTATATTTTGGTTGTTGAGTGTTATGTCTCGGTTGTGACTTGTGTTATATAACGGTTATCGCGTGTATTATAATCTCGGTTATCGCGTGTGTTACACCTCGGTTGTGGCGCGTGTTATATTTTGGTTGTTGAGTGTTATGTCTCGGTTGTGACTTGTGTTATATAACGGTTATCGCGTGTATTATAATCTCGGTTATCGCGTGTGTTACACCTCGGTTGTGGCGCGTGTTATATTTTGGTTGTTGAGTGTTATGTCTCGGTTGTGGCTTGTGTTATATAACGGTTATCGCGTGTGTTATAATATATGATCAAACGAACTTCCGAAGTGAAGTTCGATCAATATTATATGAGTAAGCTTCATTCGAAGATATAATATATAACAACGTAGTCCTTTAATCTACCAGGCAACCATTCGCACGATCTGGGTAGTAAAACCCTAAGCTAAAACAGCTTTTTTCCCGCCATCCAGGTACCCTTTGACGTCTGTCATACCTAGCTGTCATATCCACTTGCCGCCAATCCTCATTCTTTCAGAGAAAAAGCAAGTGCTGGCAAAACTTACTAAAGGGTTAAGGGTGGGTGGGAGATTATATCTTCGAATGAAGCTTACTCATATAATATTGATCGAACTTCACTTCGGAAGTTCGTTTGATCATATATTATATTTCGTAGCTTCATTCTTCGATATAATATATAACAACGTAGATGTTTAGAGCGTAAAGTTTTGCCTTGTTATACTTTGTAATAAAAGACGTTTTTAATCAACTAGCTCTTTTATTTAATGATACAAATACACGTAACATAAGTTGTAATTCCTTCTATTAATTACCATAACAATCTACAATATAATTGAATAACAATCTCAATAGACTAGTGATCGCTCTGGGCGCCCTGGCAAATTGCTCTGGCAAAGTTGCCTTCATCAATCAAGGGG
>OZ020299.1:5140895-5190214 GCA_963971205.1 Aethes cnicana
TCCTCGGTCGCTTGTGTGTCCTCATTAATGATTTCTTCGTGGTCTACAACCAGAGAAATAAAATAATTTTAATTTTGTGGGTAGGTAACTAACGTTAGCGAAATCGTTTTCACTGATTCCAGCGAAGCGATATCTTACATTATTTAGCAAGGTAATATTGGTATAAAGCCATCGTGTTGACTTCTCGGCAACCCCCAAGCAGAGAATTGCCTTCGTGTCGACTCGCGGCCGACCCCCGGGCGGCTCACCGTGCGCGGCTCGCGGTCCGCGCCACGGTTGTTACACTTGTTAATGCATTATATTATGCACTTTCAGTATTACGAGGACACACATAAAAGCGTAATATGGATCAAACTCACCTGAATTAGTTTCAGAATCCGACGATTCGGACAACACAATTACGCGGCGGTGCCGTTTGTGCGGTTGAAGTTCTTTTAGTTTTGAACGGTAATAATCTATTTTTTCTTCGGCACTGCGTTTTGGCATTGTGAAAACGTTAAATACTTCGACGATGGTTATTAATTGTATTAGATGAGACGTGCTTTCGTTGCCTCGCACGAAAAAAGAATGAGGATTGGCGGCAAGTGGATATGACAGCTAGGTATGACAGACGTCAAAGGGTACCTGGATGGCGGGAAAAAAGCTGTTTTAGCTTAGGGTTTTACTACCCAGATCGTGCGAATGGTTGCCTGGTAGATTAAAGGACTACGTTGTTATATATTATATCGAAGAATGAAGCTACGAAATATAATCTCGGTTATCGCGTGTGTTATACCTCGGTTGTGTCGCGTGTTATATTTTGGTTGTTGAGTGTTATGTCTCGGTTGTGGCTTGTGTTATATAACGGTTATCGCGTGTGATATAATCTCGGTTATCGCGTGTGTTACACCTCGATTGTGGCGCGTGTTATATTTTGGTTGTTGAGTGTTATGTCTCGGTTGTGGCTTGTGTTATATTACGGTTATCGCGTGTGTTATATCTCGATTGTAATATCTCGGTTGTCTCGTTTTCTATATCTCGGTTGTCCCGTATATTTTCTCGGTTGTGGAGTGTTATGTCTCTATTGTCAAGTGAGTTATATTCCGGTATTCGCCTGTTATACCTCGGTTGTCAAGTGTATTATCTCGGTTGTTACGTGTGTTATGTCTCGGTAGTGTCATGTCGTGTCTCGGTTGTTAACGCATTCACTGCCACCGACGCATATATGCGTTTTGCTGACTTTCCCGCAGTGCCTTGAACGCACATGTGCGTAGCAATGTTCCCTTAATGACAGATGTGGCACCTGGCGAAAGTTCGTAAAACAGAAGTGGCAGTGAATGCGTTAAATGTGTAATTTTACGGCCATACCGCGCCGGTGTCGACGTCGGGGTCGCGGGTGTAGAGCGCGGCGACGCGCTGCGCCGGGTCGAGGCCGCGCCGCGCCGGGTCGGGGCTCCCCTCGGGCTGGCCTTCCATCACGCGGGAACCCTCGCTGTCGCTGTCCGAAGCTGCGCCAGCTAGCTCTGCGAAGGTGCGGGTAGCGAACTAACTAGGGTACTGGTAGCTTGGGAAAATTATCGAACTACGCTTAAGTACTGTGATCATGGAAGTAGTATCACTGGAGACCCTCATACGCAATAGGTTATACAGCACATTGAACATTTTAACACATCAAATATCTTACTAGCGCTTCGTAAATTTCCGTTGCTTAGAAGAACAATCTCAACAGAATGTCTCTTCAAAATTCCCAATGCAAAACTGTCAATATAGAAACGATAAGAATGGAGCAAGTCCGCGCCCACGGTTACTTTTTCTTCTATAGAATTAAAATACTGAATCTCAAGTGAAACTGCGTGCTCAAGATTTTCCCTAAAGTCCACTCATTGGTTAGGTCACAATGATTCCACTTGGTTACTACTTCCACGATTGTGACTAAACACACAAAAAGAAAGAAGAAAAGGAGAAAGAAATACGATGCTGGTCACAAAATGGACGGCCACAGCTTATGCTGGCACTAAAGTGATTTTCCGTTACCATCTGGTCGACAGCCACTGCAAAGTCTTATTGTAATAGAGAGCACTTTTCCTCAGCATTACAACCATCATCATCGCTGTCCACTCAACTGCTGCTTTAATAATATAGATTTCTAACAACTTGTAATACAGAAACCATTTGCACCGATTGTAGTTTCAGATGCAATCAAAATAGAAGACGTCTTCACGTGTTTCTATTTAAAAAAAAGCAGAAATGGCTGTGGTGGCGGTTGAAATGCTAGGAAATCCACTCTAGTAACTAACATAGCCCAAGGACATGACATGTTATCGCATAGTCTTTGGGTGCATACCGATCGCGGTCACAGCGCTTTGAGCGCTTTTCGGGACACTTTGTGAGCGCGCTCACAGTGCTCAGGAAATTGATGACGTCATCGATCGACGCTCACGGTGCTCACGCTGCGGGGCATGGGCGCTGTGAGCGCAAACGTCAAAGTGACATTTGACTATACATTCGACAGGACATGATTCCCTTATAAAAAAAAAGGTTTAACAGTTACTAGAGTTGGCGCCGTGAGCGTGCTTATGATCGATCCGAATCAAAAACGCGCTCACACGGTCTTGAGCGTGACAATCTATTCGGGACACTTATGAGCGTTGTGAACGCTGTGAGCGCTTTGAGCGCGATACAGAACGCACGCTTATTTACTATAATAGTTGAGGCGATTGTAACGTCTGCGTCAAAAGTGGACAGTTTAGTACCTTGTCATAATCGCGACATACCAAACTCAAACTACTTTCATTTTACATACGGTACTGTGACAAGGCGCTAAATTGCCAACCTACTTATTTGACGCTAGTCATACTACACGGCATGTTCTTTTTTTATTCAATTTAGCCACTAGCACAGGTTAAAACTTTAGCACAGCTATGATTTAATCACGCTTATCTACATTCCGAAAAAAAGTAGACATAAATACATAGTGATTTTTCAAATACACGGTAAAGCATTAAGTTGCTACAACAATCAAATCTAAGGAAGATAGCTTATCAGTTAATGGTAGCAGATTTACAAAAAACATATTTCATTTAGCAAATGTACTTGAGTTGAAAATAAAGTAATGAAATGCGGTATATTTTCAACAGTACTTGACTCGATGGCCTAGTTATTAACAGTTTAATTAGTTAAATGTTGATTTGGCAGTTTTAGTGTTTCAAATAAGTATGTTATCACGTTATCAGAATGGCAGAAATGTCGGTTATTCACACGGACTTGAAGTTCAACTGAACGTTTATAGTTTAGTTAATGGTACATTACAGACCTAGGGTTGTGAATTCGTAAATGCCCCAGATCGCAGGTTTCTGTGGCCCGAACCGAAGGTGAGGGCCATAAATATACGATCTGGGGCTTTACGAATTACCGCCCGTGGTTTGTCAAAAGTTTTACGTCTTGCCTTGGCCAAGAAGTGAGATTTTCTCTCCGCGTAGCGGGCAGAAAATCCCACTTTACGGCCAAGGGTGATGTAAAAATGTATAAATTATCTGTAGGCAAAGTAAACAACGACCAATGTAACGGCAAACATCACTTCAATAGACTGGCTTCGCGCGCGGCAGCAGTGAACGATTTAGGTACTAAATACATTGCATATGACGCCAACTAACCAGTGCCGGATTAACCATAAAGCAGGAGTAGCAAATGCTACGGGCCCCGCGCCTTTGGGGGCCCCGCGCACCCGGCGCACCACACATTCTGACCCCAAAAAAATTTATCAATTTAGATTGGATTATGCTCCAATATCTTGCGAAATGAATGTAAGGGACTACTTTTTTTTCCAAAATAATTGAGTTAGTTAAGTCCGGTTCACGTGCACGAAGAGTATCATCTTAGGTCATTGGTCATCTCATCGCTACTTTACGTATCTGTGTATGTTAAGATTGTTAAGTATGTGTATTTAGCCTGAGCTGGGTCAGCTGGGCTGACAGCTGAGCTGAAAAAAGCCCCCGTTACTCAATTTACTACGGGCCCCGCGCTTGCTTAATCCGGCACTACAACTAACCGCTTCATAACCGCGCAATGTATTAAGAAAACACTGGCTGCCTATTGCACGAAGTCATATAACCGTGAACCTGAATAAGAGAGTGCGCCCACGGGAAACTTTTGCCGCCGGCGACAGTTTCGTCCTTCGGTCAAGTCCAAGGAGACGTATGGACATGCGCCCACGGGTGACTTGTCACGCGTGACTTTTTCTTCAGTTCGCTATGGAGACGTGACTTTTGAAGTGACGGAAACTTTTTTGTCACGGTGACAAGTCACCCGTGGGTGCACTCTCTAAATGTATTTTTTTCTTTCTTTTCTAAACCTAAAGTAATATTTCACAGCCGCGAATGCGGTCAAAAACTTATCCACGAATGTTTCCCTAACACTCACCACTGTTCCCATTGCAATCAGTAATTCTATTCTCCAAAAACACGTCGACTATCCCTAAGTGGGGTAAGATGGCGGAATCCACGGAGAACTTCCTCGGTAATGGACCAGGCTCCGATACCTGTCGAGACAGCTTTTTCTGACGTTTGAGAAGAGAGAAGATGGAGGAGCGACGTCGACTCTTCTCCTTCATTTTGGAAGAGAAGAGTATGTCCGTTTCGTGCTCCATGTTTTTGGAATTCTTCTGAAGTGATGTGTTTATTGAAAGTTCATGGTTTCTTCTGTGCTTTAAGCTCTTCGATTAGGCGTGCAAATTAGCACCGCTCCGGTTAAGTATCAATTGTTAAAATGTTCCGTCTTTGGAGTTTTTACATGTACCAAAGGCTCCAACTAACCCTCTCGTGATGAGAGGCCTGTACCTTGCAGTCACTGACTTAACAGGCTGTTTTGGTGACATGCACCGAAAGATTGGACTTTACTTATCGAGCATACCCATTAATTTATGTAATTTAATTGTGATTAGTGTAGTCCGTTTCGTCTGCTTTCTTTTATACTATTGGTGTCTACGAGTAATAAGTCCAAAAGTCACTTTTCCTGTGTTCTTCTGCCAATGTGTTCTTGACATAGATATTCGACGTCGATTTAGCACTGTTACTACATATTTGAGTGAGACTTACAGAAATGTGCCGTCGCACACTGGAACTTGTAGGCAACGATGGTACAAGTTCCCGCAACGGAACGACAAAGCAATTTTTTTTACGACGCGAATCTACACTGTGTTTTTATGAATATTTCACTTTACAAGTTCATACCACGCGCTCTCGGTTTTATAGAATCACGTGTGTCGCCTTGAAAACGCTAAGTCAATTTAGACGATAATTTGATCGTCGACTGTTGTCATGTATGTAATGAACGCATTGTTGACGGTAACATGAGACCAGCGAACGCAGCATGTGCACGCTTGATACGGAATTAGGTTGTTTGTTTTGAACTGATATTGTTGGGTCGTGGATTCGCGTGAGTGCGCCAAATTTTATAAAGCAAACATTTCAAATTTATGTAAATATTTAGTCTCGATTTTAATACGCACCTACTTACTTTGACACGGAGCAAATAAACGAAAACATTTTTTTGGTATGGAAACTTGCTGGAGTGATAAAAACATTATAACGCGGTGAACTGAGAAGATCCTTTTTACAGCTGTTTTATTAGGCCGTCGGGTAACTGAATAACACAATGTTTGTACTCGAGTCATGGATGTTTAGTATTTATATATGTTTGTCTTTCTCTATACAAGTATTCATTTTGTATCGTTACTAGTTGACCCCGCGAATTTCGTACCGCCTTAGATTTTTTTTTGGGTATGAAAAATAGCTTACATCCTATTCTCAGACCTACTGAACATACACTCCAAATTTCATAAGAATCGGTCGAGCCGTTTCGGAGGAGTTTGGTTACAAACACTGTGACACGAGAATTTTATATTTTAGATCTAGCATCTATAATACAAGCTTTGCTTAGTTTGGGGCTAGATCAATTTGTGCGAAATGTCCCAATATTTATAAAATAATAAGATATTAATTCATTCTAACCTTCACCTTCTGATCTAGAATGGTTTGTTTGTATCATTATGATCACTTATGGCAAATTGGTGTGAGAAGCCAAGAGGCCTTGGTTCAATTGTTACGGATAATTGTAGAGTATTTAATGACCTGGTGATCTATTCGGTGTCGTACGTATCCCTATGATTTGATTACCCATACATTATTATTAGAAAATTAAACGATGTAATCAAATAAGTAAGAGTTAGAAGAGATCGAGAGCGTGGGGACTAATAGCCCAAACCCTCTCGTGATGAGAGGAGGCCTGTGCCCAGCAGTGGGACGCAAAAAGGCAGCAGTAGTAGTAGAAGAGATGCATTTAAAAAATAAACATGTATTTTAAAAATGAACATAATTGAACATTATCTATGGAATTTATTTTAATTTATTACTGAGCATTTCGGTGAATGTAAACATCGCGAGCAACCCTGCACGCTGTTGAAAAGTAATTCAAACCCCTAATTCGCACTAGCCCAAACCATCTCGCGATGAGAGGGGGGCCTGTGCCCAGCAGTGGGATTTAAATAAGTTGTGTCGGTGGATTAAATACTTTAACTCGTGATTTGTCAACGAGCCATGGAGCGTAGCATATTAGGAGGTAAACGTAGGGATCGTATCCGGAACACTACCCTACGCTCCAGGACACAAATAGTTGACGTAGCTCAGAAGGCGGCCAAACTGAAGTCGGACTGGGCTGGTCATGTCTGTCGCATGCCGAACGAATTGTGGGCCAAAGCAACCACCGAAGGGAAGCCTATCAATTCCAATAGAAGAGGCAGACCTCGTCGGCGATGGCGGGATGAAATCGATGCCTTTATAAGGAACTGGACAGAGACTGCACAAGATCGAGAGCAGTAGAAAAAGTGGGGGGAGGCCTTTGCCCAGCAGTGGGACACAATGGGCTCGTAATAATAATAATAACTCGTCATATGGTATCGTAATGTTTACATGCACTCACTGTACCTACTTGATTTTGAGCGATATCTTGTCCTTAAAAAGATATCTTTGTGATATGGTTGATACGGAACTAATTTCGGAAGTGCCTCGTTTGTAGGGTAGAGATCTTCTACTATCTAAAGTACCGCGCCTTCACATTTCAAAACGCTTCAATTTTTTTATTAGTATTAAAAAATCACCAACAACACTCTCAACGCATAGTTGATGGCTGTCTCAGCACGCACACATGTGTTGAGAGTGATGGTGGTGTTTTTTAAATACATTGAAGCGTTTTGAAATGTGAAGGCGCGGGACTTTAGACAGTAGAAGATCTCTAGGTATAAGTAAAGGATAGAGATCCTAATGCCGCATCGGTGAAGTTAATCATTGAAAGAAAACTGTCGAAAATAACGGAGCGAGGGAGGCATGGTAGGTAGGCGTCACAGAATAATTAATAGAACGTACAGAATGGCCACGGAATCACCCGCCTGACTCTAGCCCGCGCGCAATTCGCGCCCAACTCGCCTAACCGTCATTTGTTTCATCCGGAGATGGTGAGTGGCTCATTGGCCCGCGTAGTGGTACACACACATTTACAAGTGTACAGACTAATACGTCTACTCTACGCACGCAAACATTGACACTCCATTCGAATTGTGTTCGAAATCGTGCTTTTATAGGCCGTGTCCGCCGTGTGGCTGTATGACAAGGATAGATACGCTAATGCTTTGGGAATGACCGTGACAACATGTTCTAGTCCAGTTGATATTGCAGTTGACACTTCTTATATGGAAAACAGCCTACAAGTAGTGGCAGAGGGGGTCTCGCCTGGCTAAGCCAATTTTTCGGGATTTCTAATTTATTTTATCGTATGGCAATGTGGTTACAGAGTCGCTTTTTATAGTTATACTAGCTATTTTCCCGCGACTTTGTCCCACATAGGTTTTCGTACCCGATGATACTATACATATAGGTAGTTACCTATAGTTATAGAAGTATTGGAAAACCCGTATAAAACCCATTTCCGTAGAAATATCGGGATAAAAAGTAGCCTATGTTATTCCCAGAGTCTCAAACTATCTCCATGCCAAATTTCATCCAAATCGGTCCAGTCGTTTCGACGTGAAGGAAGGAAGGACAAACAAACAAACACACACACTTTCACCTGTAGGATAGGTATCTAATAATAATGAAATACTATGATATGTTTAATTTCGATGGAACCCATTTGAATGTCCACGGTATCTCGATTGCTGCTTATCTACTATAGCCATTAATTTTTCAATTAGATACACTGCTATTTACGGCCCCAAAGCCATACTATACATTCAACTTAACCCAGAATCTGAACTGGTTTATTATGTAATGCTATATATGACCTGGCAGGGTTTAAGAGCTTTGCCATGAACTTATAATAAGGAAACTTCATTTATGAAACTGAGAAGTTTCTATGCCTAGAAAGGAAGAAGTTAACAATCGATTTGGCGTCAGTTCAGTTGACACCGTCTCTACAATCTGTCGGTGTTTGAAGACCGGTTTTATGTTTAGTACTTTCTTAGCAGATACATATTAAATAAATGAGGATATCTACTAGAACTAGGGTCACCGATATAGCCCGAAGAATTGCGAAACGTAAGTAGTTGTTTGGAGTAAATGTGCTCGCATACAATGTAGCGACGCCTGTATGCAAGTGTTTGGTTGCGCCAGCGATAGATGTCGCTGTACCATTCAACCGAAATTCCTACATCGCGCTATCGATGTTTATACCTAGAATCTATAAGTGGTTTAAGTTATCAACTCAAAACATAGACCTTGGCAACCTACCAGAAGTTTAACTCAGTAAACCTGTAGGCGCCTTTTCGTACGGGTTTTGTACAGTAGTACTTATGATGGGGCTTCGAACAAGATGGAACGAAAACCTGGCGAAGGTCGCGGGAAACCGGTGAATCGAGTAGCACAGGGCACCGGTCCGAGTGCCCTGGGGGAGGTCTATGTCCAGAAGCGGACGTCTTTAGAAGGAAATCATGATGATATTTAAGTATGTATTTATTAATAGCTTTTTCTCAAACATGCAATGAAATATTGAAATTACGTTCTTCTTATTAGCCTGGGAAGTATCACGCTTCAGGCGCGGCTAGACAATTGGTCTATAATGAAATTTCATACAAACGTTGCAGGCCTAGGCCGGCAACTCACTTTTTTTATTTCCATTTGATATATTTGTGACACAGCATCTTGGCAATCCGCCATTTTATAAAGCTAAATTGTTTTCTTGAATAAGTTTCGTATATCCACCCATCTAATCTAACTACCGATAACAAACAGATGGTATTCATTATCATAAAAAATTTGTTTGATTGAAAAGAGGTTATATAATTTTGAATGTCAATAATGAATGACAAGTGTCGTTCCACCACAGGTCTATGCTAAGGATTCGTTCAGAAACATGCTTACGCAATGTTCGAATCGTATGATACGTGTTTATTTTTTATTTTTTATTCATCTATAATTTCTCAAATAATATTTCTTTTCATTTACAGATTTTTTATTTGTTCTTTTCACTGCATGTTTGAGAAAAGCACTATACATACATCGGCGGGGAACGGAAGTTGTCGGCCTCGTAACTATCCGGCCTATATAATACTCGGCCTGCAACATCCTCCTTCCCGGCCTCTGTAGTAATGTACTATTGCCCGCGACTCCCTCGTAGAATTCGATTATTGCGTTCACGCGAAAATCATGCGTTTTTCCGGGATAAAACCAAATGTCATCTAAATCGGCCCAGCGTTTTAAGCGTCCTAATACCTCTTCACGGAGACAGACAAACAGAGACTAACAGAGTTACTTTCGCATTTATAACATTAGTATGGATAAACGGACAAGGTGATCTATTGGTCTAGGACTCCATGCATTATTCCACTCGCCGTAACGATACAAGATCTAACAGCTTACGTAGTACCTACTCTTAATATTTGAGCCTCGTGTGTTTGCCTTGACACAGCTTTATCGCACACTGTGATTGCGGTTTGATAAAAATCAAGGTTATATCATATATTACGGAGCTAAGCTAAGGCAAAAACAAGTTTTGTTATATATCATTGGTAGAGATCTTCTACTATCTAAAGTCCCGCGCCTTTACATTTCAAAACGCTTCAATGTATTTCAAAAGCATCACCAACACTCTCAACACATGTGTGCGTGCTGAGATAGCCATCAACGGTGCGTTGAGAGTGTTGGTGGTGCTTTTTAAATAATAATAAAAAAATTGAAGCGTTTTGAAACGTGAAGGCGCGGGATTTTAGATAGTAGAAGATCTCTATAGGCAAACGAGCGCACAGCCCACCTGATTGTATTGTAAGTGGTCACTGCGACCCATGGACACCGAAATCCTGTGATCCCCCATTAGGAAACCATAAGATCTCGAATGCGTTGCCTACCCTTAGGCCTAAGATGGAATGTTTCTGTGCCAGAAATTTCACCGGCTGCCTTAACCCCCTACCGGAACACAACAGTGCGAGCATTGCTATTTGGCGGCGGGTTAGCGGGGAAAGACGGTGTTAACCCCCGGACCAGGCCCTACCACTAGCAAATAGTGCAGCAAGTGCAGACAACTTCGGTCCCCGGTTATAAGAATGTCGTGAAGTAGCGTCGCTGTCATAAGAGACAACTGTGTTATTGCGTTGGTCATTGGTTCGTGATGCCGAAGAAGACAAAGTTTTCCTATGCGAATATGTGCGCTACTTGTATGGAGGCGATCTCGAAGACGACCGCTTCTAGAAAAATTATACTATTACTAGCTTCTGCCCGCGACTTCGCCCTGCTTCGTGGAATTCGGTTATCTAATAGGGGAACTATATGTCCTTTCCCGGGACTCCAACTATCTCCATACCCATCCAAATCGGTCCAGCGGTTGAAGTGTGAAGAGGTAATAGACAGACAGACAGAGTTACTTTCGCATTTATAATATTAGTTTGGATATGGATTTCAAAAAATTATAAATGGATTTCGAAATTTGGTATGGAGATAGTTGGGAGTCCCAGAAAAGGACAGGCTACTTTTCATACCGGAAAACGCATAGTTGCCGCGGGAACGCGATAACCGAATTCCACGCAGGCGAAGTCGCGGGCAGAAAATAGTCCGATATTTGTGGACAAACAAGGATGTTTAGGAATTTGTAAATAGTGGGATATCCTCCGCAAACTTCCTGCACTGTCCAAGGAACCTAAATCCCAAATATCAGCTTTCTATTACAGTAGTTTAATAAATAATAATAATATACATATAAATAATAAATATCTGGGGACATTTCACACATATTGACCTCGCCCCAAACTAAGCAAAGCTTGTACTATAGGTGCTAGACAACGATATAAATACTTATAGATATAGAGAAATACATACATATATAAATACTAAACATCCATGACTCGAGTACAAACATTCGTGTTCATCACACAAAGTTTGCCCCGAGCGGGACTCGAACCCGCGACCATCGGAACAGAAGGGTCCAATCCGGCCGTCAATTCGTCAAAAGTTTCGACTGTGTGTCTGCCAGTCACTTAGTTTTAGCTATACGTAACTAAAATGAAATCGCGGGCGACGCAGTCGTTATTATATGTCGTCCTTTTGTAAAAAGGTTTCACTTCAGCAACAAACGTGCTTAATCACAAAAGCAATATGTAAACAATGGTCAATTTCATACCACATAACATAATATAGTAAAATACAACGCATTTTAGTAATACAAACGGTCGTTATATAACACAGTGTACTTATTGTAAACTGAATGACGGTTTCAGAGAATCTGCATGTGACGTTTATCGATTTACGAGGATTATGCTAAATTTATACGTCACCTGTCCTTTCCATGCTTACTAATCCTATTTGCGTCCCACTGCTGGGCACAGGCCTCCTCTCATCACGAGAGGGTTTGGGCTATAGTCCTCACGCGGGCCAAGTGCGGATTGGGGACTTCACACACATCTTTGAATTACTTCACAGATGCGTATTTCCTCAAGATGTTTTCCTTCACCGAAAAGCTCAGTGGTTAATCAAATTGAATTTCGCACATAAGTAAACTTAGAGGTGCGATCCGGAATCGAACCCCCCGACCCTCTGCATGAGAGGCGGTAGGTCGAACCACCACGGCTTATTTTCCATACTTATTCTGCTAATATTATTAATATGAAAGTGTGTTTGAATGTATGTTTGCTATGACCTTTTTCTGCATTAAGAATACAAGTTCGATTTTAACATACTGTCTTAAGAGCGTGTACTCCTAATTCGGGCGAAATCGCCGTTTTTCCGTGTTTTCGAAATAGTGTTACGGGTAGAATTTACTGTTTGAAAATAAGTGGTTACGTCAGTAACGGAGGAAATGTATTAAGGTATTCAACGTATAGAAAAAAACTTGCTTTTTTTCCTTTTTTTATGTCGTTTTGAGTATATTTGTAACATGCGTTTTCGAAAACTTGCAAAACATGCTGTGTTATATCGAACTATTTGTGTACGTTTATGAAACAAACTTGATGAAACTTGTATTTTTAGAAAGTTTATAACCCACTTTATTCAACCAATAGACAATACTTTCATATTTTAACATTTTGTTTAACAATAGTTACGGTACAAGACGCATAAGTTTGTACCATTTTCAATGATTTATTTTAGGAGGAAAGCACTCGACAGCTTATTTGTTTATATTTTATAACAAAACAACAAGCTATTTTTAAACAAATGAAACCAAAACATTTCTACAATTGAACCGAAATAATAAAATATGATTTTTTCTTAACTACACTATTAAAGCGATGCGCAAGGCCTTGGCAATTCAGTCTCGGCTAAGGCCTTCCAGGGAGAGGACGTATCGCTTTGCGCCGCGCGGCCGGAGAGTGTACGTGTAAAGAGCGAGAGAGAAATTATAGTCTAACAAGCAGTCGTGATACTTGGGAAATTTATTTTTATTTACATTTAAATAAAAAAATACTTAAGCCTTATATGCTCAGGATGTCTTCATTTGCATTTTAAGTTTAGCTGATGACCCTGACAAAAACTGATGATGTTGCTGGAAGGAGGTGACAGAAGTAAGGTAACGGATGACAGTACATGCATTCTATTTGGGCTCAAACGCTTTGTCTCGATTTGCATCGCCAGTTCAGCTGGTGACCAGACCTGATGATGGAACTGGAACGTGGTGACAGGAATTTGGTACAGGATGACAGTACGTGCATCGTGTTTGGGCTCAAACGCTTTGTCTCGATTTGCATCGCCACTTCAGCTGGTGACCAGGACCTGATGATGGAACTGGAACGTGGTGACAGGAATTTGGTACAGGATGACAGTACGTGCATCGTGTTTGGGCTCATATATTTTGTCTCTATTTGTACCTTCAGTTCAGCTTGTGACCAGGACCTGACAATGGAGCTGGAAGGTGGTGGTGGTGGTGGTGACAAGAGTAAGGTAACGGATCACATTACATGCATCCTGTTTGGGCTCAAATGCTTTGTCTCAATTTGCATTGACAGTTCAGCTGGTGACCAGGACTTGATGATGGAGCTGGAAGGTGGTGACAGGAGTAAGGTAACGGTTGACAGTACATGCATATCCACACTTCCATGAATAAATAAAGTATTTTTAAACAATAAAACATTATATCTCTAATATATAAAATTCTCTTATCACAGTGTTTGTAACTAAACTCCTCCGAAACGGCTCGACTGATTCTTATGAAAGTTGGAGTGTATGTACAGTAATAGGTTTGAGAGTAGGATTTAAGCTATTTTTCATACAAAAAAACTAAGGCAGTACGAAGTCCGCGGAGTCAGCTAGTATTTTTTAAAATTTACTATTATTATTATTTCTGCATACACAGTTATATTTTACACTAGCGTCTGCCCGCGACTTCGTCCGCGTGGAATTTGTTAATAGCCTTCCCGCGAGAACATTTTCTCGGGATAAAAAGTCTATATGTTGACCAGTGTTATAAACTACCCCCATACCAAATTTTGTTTCAATCCGTCCAGTAGTTTTCGAGCTAAATCCGGACATACATACATACATACATACAGTATTTTTTTCTAAAAATCGTTATTTTGTGTTCAGTATCGTTCATATAGTCCCTTTGATAGTTTCTTTTAATTTTCAATTATCAGCCGCGACTTCTTCTACAGAATTATTATTTATTATATGTATAGATTTTTCATTTTTTTTCTCTGATTTTTAATCTCTTATGAATAAATAGTTTAGTGCCAAAATTCATTATTTAGGTAATAGCAGACTGGTTTAAAGAATGTTTTAGTGAACTCATCAATCATTTCCTTTTTACTGGACAATAGGCAGGTAATCTAACAGTAGGTAATCTGCATAACATGTTTCTTGAAAGTGTTTGTAATCTAGGATTATAATTTAATTTTTCCCATTCCCGTGGGAATATCGGGAAATCCTTTCTTAGTGCTCCCCTACGCTCCCCAAGGAAACTGCATGCCAAACTTCAGCTCTCTACGGTGATCCCCGCGACCTAAACATTAAAATGTAAAAATACCATTTTTTCCCGTTCCCGTGGGAATTTCGGGAAGTCCTTTCTTAGTGCTCCCCTACGCTCCACAAGGAACCAGCATGCCAAATTTCAGATCCGTACGATGTTTCCCGCGACTTCGTACGCGCCTAAAAATTTAAATGTATAAATCCCTTTTTTCCCATTCCCGTGAGAATTTCGGGAAATCCTTTCTTAGTGCTCCCCTACGCTCCCCAAGGAACCTGTATGCCAAATTTCAGCTCTCTACGACCAGTATTTTCGGCTCTGCGTTGATATGTCAGTTAGTCAGTCAGTTCCTTTTTTTATATATTTAGATAGATAGATAGCAGTTTCCCGCGACTTCGTACGCGCCTAAACATTAAAATGTAAAAATCCCATTTTTCCCGTTCCCGTGGGAATATCGCGAAATCCTTTCATAGCGCTCCCCTACGTTCCCCAAGGAACCAGCATGCCAAATTTCATCTCTCTACGATGATCCCCGCGACTTCGTACGCGCCTAAACATTAAAATGTAAAAATCCCTTTTTTTCCCGTTCCCGTGGGTATTTCAGGAAATCCTTTCTTAGTGCTCCCCTACGCTCCCCAAGGAACCTGCATGCCAAATTTCAGCTCTCTACGACCAGTAGTTTCGGCTCTGCGTTGATATGTCAGTCAGTCAGTCAGTCAGTCAGTTTCTTCTTTTATATATTTAGATAGATAGATAGCTGTTTCCCGCGACTTCGTACGCGCCTAAACATTAAAATGAAAAAATACCATTTTTCCCATTCCCGTGGGAATATCGGGAAATCCTTTCTTAGTGCTCCCTTACGCTCCCCAAGGAACCTGCATGCCAAATTTCATCTCTCTACGATGATCCCCGCGACTGCGGACGCGCCTTAAAATGTAATAAACCAATTTTTTCCCGTTCCCGTAGGAATTTCGGGAAGTCCCTTCTTAGTGCTCTCCTACGCTCCCCAAGGAACCTGCATGCCAAATTTCAGCTCTCTACGATGATCCCCGCGACTACGTACGCGCCTTAAAATGTAAAAAAAACATATTTCCCGTTCCCGTGGGAATTTCGGGAAGTCCTTCCTTAGTGCTCCCCTACGCTCCCCAAGGAACCTGCATGCCAAATTTCAGATCTCTACGATGTTTCCCGCGACTTCGTACGCGCCTAAACATTAAAATTTAAAAATCCCTTTTTTCCCGTTCCCGTGGGAATTTTGCAAAATCCTTTCTTAGCGGATGCCTACGTCATAACATCTACCTGCATGCCAAATTTCAGCCCGATCCGTCCAGTGGTTTGGGCTGTGCGTTGATAGATCACTATATCAGTCAGTCAGTCAGTCAGTCAGTCAGTCACCTTTGAGTTTTATATATTTAGATTATATTACATTACTAGCATTTTATATGGACTGAATATGTATTGTTATTATTTGTTTTATTTATTTTTACTATATGTCTATTCATGCACGAGTTTGTTTGTTTTTCAGGGACTGACCATTTCCGGACGAAGGAAGGAACCATTTCTGGAAGAATGTATATAATAGTATTTTTTAATACAGTTGCTCAAAAAGTGCTACTTTACGTAGCTGTTTAGCGTGCGCAAAGTTGGTTTTTCGAACTAGTGCTTTTCTCTTTTCCCAGTGACTCAATCTTCACAGACATGTGAGATTAATAATTCAGTCAGCCAAACACATAATTTACCAGCAAAAACTTTCAATATCACACTCAATAATTGTACAAATTGTGCCATTGTTTAGCCATAACAGCACTGCTGTTGTGGGGTATATACTATAGACTTCGCGGTGGATGCGAGTGGCACAGGACCGGTCTGAGTGGCGCGCCTTGGGGGAGGCCTATGTCCAGCAGTGGACGTCTATCGGCTGAAATGATGATGATGATGATGATGACTATAGACTTTTCTTTTTGTTGGTTCTTACAAAGGTTCTTACAAAAGTAGAGGACTACAAAAATAAATAAATAGTTAAGTTGCATTTCATTTCATAAATAAATTACACCGGTGGTCGTCAGAAAGTATCAAAAAGTTTGCAACCTCGCTCGGGCGGGCCATTTACGCACACAGACGTCACGCCGTGGCGTGCGGCTGTATGCCGCTTGAACGGCTGGTAAATACCGAAACTCGCCCGGCGCCCGCGGGCGACAACCCTCTTAATAAGACAAATGACGCATAAAAACTCCCATTAAATATATATGTTAGAGTATTTACGATTTTATTAATCTGGCCACTAAACGAGTACTGGCATCCCTGCCTGGCTGTCAAATTGGAGTGACGTCATATCATGAACTGTCAGTCAGTAGAGCGACGATCAGGGTTCCCCGGGGTGAGGGGACTTTGTGGCTTCAGAGTAGCCCTCGGTCGTCGCCTGCGCCGGGCGTGCGCACTGATTGATAAATCTAATTAAAAATATCGGGCACCGAAGGTTATTCTCCGACATATATATTCATTAAATTGCTTTTAAAATACCCATAGGTTTCATATTATGACATTTACCGTATTAAATGCATTTATTTTTCCTTAAGATAATGATGATTTTCCGTAGCGGCCCATTCTAAGAGTATGAAATTGCATTCGAGCAGTAACAGACTTTAAAAAAGCCGTGGTGGCCTAGTGGTTCGACCTACCGCCTCTTACGCCGAGGCTCGCACCTCTAAGTTTACTTGCGTGCGAAATTCAATTTGAACTTACCATGAGCTTTTCGGTGAAGGAAAACATCGTGAGGAAACCTGCACGCATCTGCGAAGTAATTCATAGATGTGTGTTAAATCCCCGATCGATGAAGTGATTATTATCACTATATATTTAAAAAACTTGCTATTTCGTAAAAAGGTTTTCATGAAATCGGTTCGATGAAAAAATATCGCGAAGTTGCGTCTTCTAATCCTATTTAAACGGTTCTATAAGTTAATTTTTTCAACGCAGATTTCTATAATTAAATACACTATTCCGTCATACTCATACCAAAAAAATTGCTAATTTATATTGTTTAATCTTCATTTTTCCGATTTTCTACGTATACCGTCCACATGCCGCGGTCGTGCTTCTCGCTCCCTCCAATGCAAACAGACATTGTCCGCTGAGACAGTTGCCCGCCTCGATTGCTCAAGGCCATTAGCACTTGTCAGCGACTGAAAGCTTAATATTTTAGAAATGGATCCCTCAATCGAACAGCGGTTTACACAAACCCACAACATTTTAAAATAAATACCTATCCAATGGCATGGGGTCGAAGAAATAAATAACAGGTACGAGTAAGTGTCGGGTAGATAACTTGTTTTTTTCCGAAGTTTCATTTTACTACTTTGCCGGCGTAACTAATGTGTATATTCATGCGAAATTACAGTTTTGTAGAACTATGCATCTCCGAGCTGTGCTGCGGACGGACAGACGGACCGATATGGGTTCCTTGTGGCATACGAAACCCTAAAAAGCCTCAAAATCAAAATCAAAATATTTATTCCGTAAATAGGCCACATCTGGGCACTTTTACACGTCACTCTTAATGCATTCACTGCCACCAACGCATATATGCGTTTTGCTGACTTTCCCGCAGTGCCTCGAACGCACATGTGCGTTGCAATGTTCCCTTAATGACAGATGTGGCACCTGGCGAAACTTCGTAAAAGAAGTGGCAGTGAATGCGTTAAATGAATTTAGCAGCGCTTCTTAGACCCATTGCTTGAGAAGAAACGCCGCAACAAACTCAGCAGAGGGCCTTTTTTTTCAAATTTTAAACATACAGATTCACATTACATTTACGTTAATATGTATAAAAAATACATATATAGGTACATACTAAAACTTAAAACTCATCTATATATATAAAACAAGAAACTGACTGACTGATCGATCAACGCTCAGCCGAAACCGCTTGGACTAGAAATATGAAACTTGTCAGGAAAGTTTCCTTAATGACGTAAGTGAGCACTAAGGAAGGATTTTTGGAAATTCCCCCCTTAAAGGGGTAAAAAGGGGGTTGAAAGTTTGTATGTAACTTCTAAACCGCTAGGCTTAAAAACATGAAACTTGGCAGGAAGATTCGTTTTATAACGTTACTGAGCATTAGTAAATGATTTTTGGAAATTCCCCCTTAAAGGGGTAAAAAGGGTTTTGAAAATTTGTATATAGCTTCTAAACTGCTGGGCCTAGAAACGTGAAATTTGACAATAATGTTTCTTTCATGACATAAATGAGCACTAACTAAAGGATCTTTGGAAAGTGCCCCCTTATAGGGATAAAAAGCGGGATCAGTGTTTATTCCGGAAGTACCTACGATTAAATTCCGCGGGAACGCTATAACCGAATTCCACGCGGACGAAGTCGCGGGCAAAAGCTAGTTAAACTACTCGTATATTGCATAAGACACACAAGTCACACATCTAACTACGAGTAAACCATCTAAAGCGATACTAACCGCACTCAGATAACTACGGTTAATTTTAATTGTGTTTATTTATATTGGAACCGAGCACATGGCTGACGTGCATATAATTTAAGTTGTAACATAAACATTATAGAATTAATTGCCTAGGAAGTTTAGAACTGTTAATATTAATGATTGAATGTCTTAACGGAAGGATGGATGTTTTAACGTAATTTTACTAGTGGTAGCACCTGGTGCAAAGTCCGATCTGATGGCAACCGCCGTCTTATCCGCTAACCTGCCGAAAAATAGCAGTGCTCGCACTGTTGTGTTCCGGTAGGGGGTTAAGGCAGCCGGTGAAATTACTGGCACAGAGGCATTCCATCTTAGGCCTCAGGGTAGGCAACGCATTCGAGATCTTATGGTTTCTTAATGGGGGATCATAGGATTTCGGTGTCCATGGGCCGCAGTGACCGCTTACCATCAGGCGGCGTGTGCTCATTTACCTAGTCTATACTAATAATAAGTCTGTAGAAGAAGTCGCGCGCGTCTGAAACTTGCAAATTAAAAGAAACTATCCAGTCAAGGAGACTATATAAACGATCATCATCATCATCATTTCAACCGATAGACGTCCACTGCTGGACATAGGCCTCCCCCAAGGCGCGCCACTCAGACCGGTCCTGTGCCACTCGCATCCACCGCGTTCCCGCGACCTTTACAAGGTCGTCACTCCATCTTGTTGGAGGCCTACCGACAGCTCGATATAAACGATACGGAAGACAAAATAACGATTTTTAGAAAAATTGTCTGTATGTACAGTCAGTACACACGACCTTATTCTTTAGACGTTAAGGGCGTGTGTAGGTCATTTTGAACACCTGGACAGCTTATCTACTTCTGCTGCTGACTGTATGTATGTCCGGATTTAACTACTGGACGGATTGCAACAAAATTTGGCATGGGGGTAGTTTATAACACTGGTCAACATATAGGCTACCTTTTATCCCGGAAAAACGCATAGTTCCCGCGGGAACGCTAATACCGAATTCTACGCGGACGAAGTCGCGGGCAGAAGCTAGTAATAACATAGCAACCTCTGTCAATTTTCAAGCACTGATTGCTGTAACAATTTTGCTGTAATATGATATGGATATAGACTAACAACATACTCGTCGGTATTTTCAGGGGCAACAACACGTATTGAACTGTTTAGTTTCTTATAATGTTTGTTTGAATGCTACAGTCATACTCGTAGAGCTCGAGTATAGAATAAAACGCTTATTATTATTTCAATTTTACAATTGATTGTTTTTATTACGAGTATTCAAATTGAAAAATATATATCAATTTTGAATTTACCACTGAGCTTTTCGGTGAAGGAAAACATCGTGAGGAAACCTGCACACATCTGCGAAGGCATTCAAAGATGTGTGTGAAGTCCCCAATCCGCACTGGGCCCGCGTGGGGCCTATAGCCCAAACCCTCTCGCGATGACAGGAGGTATGTGCCCGCCCAGCAGTGGGACGCAAATAGGCTGTAGTAGGTAGTATTACGAGTATAAGCTGGAGTTGTTACTACAAGTACCTAAGTAAGTTCTATGAATGCAGTTTTTAGGGTTCCGAACCTCAAGAGGTAAAACAGAACCCTTATAGGATCACTCGTGTGTCCGTCCGTCCGTCTGTCACAGTCGATTTTCTCCGAAACTACTGGACCGGTTAAGTTGAAATTTGGTACGTATATGTAAGATTGTGACCCAAAGTCGGACGTGTAACGAAAATAATAGTACATTACAGACCTAGGGTGGTGAATTCGTAAATTTCCCAGATCGCAGGTTTCAGTGGCCCGAACCGAAGGTGAGGGCCATAAATATGCGATCTGGGGCTTTACGAATTACCACCCGTGGTTTGTCAAAAGTTTTACGTGTAGCCTTGGCCAATAAGTGAGATTTTCTCTCCGCGTAAATGAATTTTAATCATTGGCCCTATTTTTGGGGGCTAAATTTGAAAAAATATTAATGAAGTTTTTCAAACTATATCGTGTGACATATCAAATGAAAGTACTTCTTATGAGAGTCTCAAATATATTTTTTCTATTTCTTTTTTTGACAATACTTTTAGAGTTATTTAAGAAAATAGGCGAAAAATTACCATCCCCCCCCTTATCTCGGAAACCACTGTATCTGAAATTTTGGAAAAAATACGGAGGACAGCTATTGACCTATAGCTTATCCTGTGAAACGGTTTGAAAATGATGTCATTGAAAACAATCAAGGGTCGGAACCCTCTCCACGCGAGTTTAACTCGCTTCTTGACCGTGTACGCTTATATGTTTTCTACCCGATTGCGCCAGAAGGAGGGTTATGTTTTTTGAGTGTATGTATGTATATTTCTTTGGCACGCTCCGTAGCCTAAACGGCTTGAAGGATTTTAGTTTGTGAGGTGTCGATAGATTCGTCTTGATTGTGAGAGGGACGCTGGGTATATCCAAAACTTGAGGTTCTATTTTTTTTTAATAATCGCATAAATTTTATCATAATTCTATGTAAGCATATCGTAACGGGGACGATATGGTAAGGAATCGTCGCTACACTATATTTGAACCCACGATCCAACACAAATTATCACTAAGCACAAAAATCGATGCTAATTTTCGCACCACACTAACCACTTTAAAATTAGAATCCGTAAAAACACAGGCGCTTTATACACCAACACTTATCACATGTTATCAACACGACCGCCCGCGAGCGTGAATGATAAAATACTGAATTTAAAAAAATGTAAACATCATACTTTACTAACCACCGACAATTACATTACAACCTTACTCTCATACTAATATAACTCAATTTTGAATGAGATACTACGTATTAGCATAGTATAGATATAAGAACAGCAGGTCAACGACTTTGGTCTCGTCGAAACCGCGGGGTGAGACGAGAAGAGGGAAGAGCGGTCGGTCCCGAGTTGCATACGCGTGCCCGACCGCCCCTGCGGTGTGTCAGACGTTGAGGGGCGTGACGACAGCGGGGACGGCGAGGGTTGCGGGGGGCCTAAACACGCGCATTGCACGAAAGACAGTGCGACGACAAAAATCAGACAAAATCTCAGCATGTGCTGCAGCCGGGGCCACAGCACTGGTTTTCAGCCGAAGCTCCTAAAAAAGCACATGTACTAACGCTGGAAACGGAATTAGGAAAGTAGATGAAAGGGGAACGAGGGAAAAGTGAAAGTAGTAAATATAACTATAGTTAATTATGTATCGTTATTATGTGATGGTAAGTGATAAAAAATGTGGCTCAAAAAAGGATATGTATAACCGACTCGCTTTAAAAAAAAGAGGGACTCGTAATACTTGACAGTTCTCTTGAAATGGAATGGAAAAAAAATCTCATGAAAGAGATGGGGAGAGTTAGATGTCATTCATGAGTCCGTCGACCTACTGTACAACTTATTAGACTGTGATACTAAATGGCATGTCAGTTGTTTAAGGTAAACTCTGCAATGAGATGAGGTAACTCTTTTTGAAATTCAGTTTTATCATTTACTTTTAAGGAACAAATTGGAATAGCGTAGAGGTGACACTAAAGCCCTTACGGTTTGAGAATCGGTGTCGTGTTCTAATGAGCGCGTTAAAAAAGGATTCTATTACGTGTAATTAAAGTATCCTTTTGCTTGTTAAGTTGGCTACCATAATTTATATTTTTAGTAGTGCGTGATCTTTCAAAGTTTTTATTTAACTTTGTGCTAAATTACAATTATTGTGATATTAGCTATAGGAAAGTCGCGGTAGTCCAGTGGTTTGACATACCGCCCATCTTACAAAGGATCAGGGTTTTCTAATCTTAAGTTTTGACTTTAAAAGTGCGTAATTAATTTGCCACTGAGCTTTTCGGTGATGGAAAACATCGTGCACAAGACTGCACGCATCCCCCCAGTCCCCAATACGCATTGCGCGTGGGGACTACAGCCCAAACCCTGATGAGAGGAGGGCTGTGCCCAGCAGTGGGACGTAATAAAGTCGTGATCACGATGATGGAAATAAAAATCTATTGTTAGATACTTGTTAATAAAATAGTGTCATATGCGTGTGACCTTAACCGCAATGTGGGTGGTTCAAGTAAATAACAGTTATGTTTGATGACATCTATTTAAAGACCCCATTGCCCTATAATAAGTAATAACATATGGACGAACAGTGCCTAACAGAATATGTCCAGAATATGTGTGTAAAGACGATCCTAACGGTGAAACATTTTATTTCTGATTTTCATTTTATTTTAATTTTGTATTCCTTCTGACGATCTCAATGTGAAATTCTCGTATTTTGACATGTAAAATAAGCTGTAATTTGATATTGAGAAATAAATGTCTATGTCTATGTCAAAATATATGGAGCAAACTGGCATTAGAAAATACGTTCCAATATGCTAATAACGCCTCTTTATAACGAAGGCCAAACGGGTGCCCGAGCTGTTCGGGCACCCGTTTCGACGGGGCCAGTTTTCTCTGGCTGATTGTGAATAATAGATCTTATAATAGATCGTCCAGCATTGGACTACTATGGGCTGTTGATGATGATGATGATGATGACGATGATGATGAATAGATCAATGAAAGATTCATAATTATTATAGACTAAACTAAAGGCTAGGTTACTCCCACGTCTCATTAGCTTAGTGGTTTGATCTACAGACTCTCATGCGGAGGGGCGGGGTTTCAAATCCGGCTGGCATTTTTAGGGTTCCGAACCTCAAGAGGTAAAAACGGAACCCTTATAGGATCACTCGTGTGTCTGTCCGTCCGTCTGTCACAGTCAATTTTCTCCGAAAATACTGGACCGGTTAAGTTGAAATTTGATACGTATATGTAAGTTTGTGACCCAAAGACGGACGTGTAACGAAAATAAATGAATTTTAAACTTAGACTATTTTTGGGGGCTAAAATTGAAAAAATATTAATGAAGTTTTTCAAACTATATCGTGTGACATATCAAATGAAAGTACGTCTTATGAGGTTTCCAAATGTATTTTTTTTTATCAACACTTCTCGTCATTGAAAAGTATCAAGGGTCGGAACCCTCTCCACGCGAAATTAACTCGCTTCTTGGCCGGTTTTTTAAGTATACTAATATGCAGACTAGAATTTTACTTTACGGCACGGCTAATACAAAATAGCACGGAAAACAAAGCTTACTGGCCACTCTTAAGAGGGTTTACTCCGAAAGTTGGCAACGTCGCAAATAGCTGTCAAATATCTCGCTGTTTTCATTAATTTCTGAATATTACTGAATGAAAACATGAATTATAGCTCTATGATTGAATAAAACATTAAATATGGATTGCAACCATTGTCATAGGAACACCAAGTTGCCAAAGGCCATCTTAAACACAGACGATATAATCCAATTCAGAAACAAATTGTTATCGTTCCTAAATCAAAAGGCGTACTATACCATCCAAGAATATTTAAATGACCAGTTTTCGTATTTTAAGTAAAGATAGCATGCTGCATGATCTGTAACTAAATATATTTGTGCGCCTTGTGGCGAGAAACAGTGTACCTGAAAATTTTGTAACACCTACAATATTACCTGTATTCTGGACAGATAAATGATTTGATTTTTTTCAAGAATAGGACCAAAAACTAGAATGCAGGCATTCTAACTCACCGGTAGTTAAGTCCAAATGGTTTCAACAAATTCTAATAAAAAAATATTTAAGTTACTATTATTTTGAAGTATTCTAAGCTCTCTTAGTGAGCTCTAGTTTAGGCTAGAAAGACTCAAATCTGTTTGTCTGTTAGTTGTGTTATTTGATAAACAAAATTCTAGCAGTGCAATTTTTTGGGATAAAATAGGTTTCATCATCATCATCGTCATTTCAGCCGAAGGACGTCCACCGCTGGACATAGGCCTCCCCCAAGGCTCGCCACTCAGACCGGTCCTGTGCTACTTGCTTCCATCGGTTTCCCGCGACCTTCACGAGGTCGTGACTCCATTTTGTTGAAGGCCTGCCGACAGCTCGTCTCCCGATTTGCGGACGCCACTCGAACACTTTCCGCCCCCATCGGCCATGTATGATGATTTGATAGTCATAATACATTTTGATGCAAATGCGAAAAGTTTGTCATTTTAACACGTGTGAAAATGACGTGTATCTAACGACATTTTTTAATACATTTCCCAAAAAAAAGAATAAAGAAGTAAATGAACACGATGAAGGTCAAAAAACTTTACGCACTAGTTCGTAAAAACAACTTTAGCCATGCTCACTAGCTGTCAAAGAACAAAAAGCGCTCGGTCGGAAATGACAAACTTTTGGCACATTTTTGAGCAGCTGTATTAAAAAATAGGTCTCTATGACTATCAAATCATCCTGATTCAACATATCGGACATATCTTGAGTGATAATTGCTCTGGGATTTCTTTAAGCTTAAGAATTTAGTTTACAACATACAACGACTAAGGATGTAGAACAGACTTTACCAACACTACTTGCATGGCTTTAAACGACTCTCACCGTGGCACACTATCTTCCCAGCGACATATACATTCTGCGAGTTGAATCGCTCGTCTCGCCTCTCGCTCTTGCCCGATTCGTAGCTTACCGACGGCAGTTTGGCATAGTCTATGAGTGAATACTTCTGGGAAGAGCAGCGTTCCGAGTATGGGGATTTCCTATTGAATTTAATTTATAAGATAAGCTAGAAATAAATCGAAACAAGCACAATTGAAAAAAAAACAACGGATTGTAGAGATCTAAAGTCCCGCGCCTTCATATTCAAAACGCTTAACTTTTTTATTAATATTTAAAAAGCACCACCAACACTCTCAATGCATAGTTGATGGCTGTCTCAGCACGCACACATGTGTTGAAAGTGTTGGTGGTGCTTTTTAAATACATTGAAGCGTTTTGAATCGTGAAGGCGCGGGATCTTACGGTCACGTGATCTGTCGCGAGTTTAACATTTTTTCCCCATCACAAAAGGTGCACAGCGCGTTTTCACTTCAAAAATGTTTTCAAAAACAAGCTTTTATCAAAGTACTCGTCAAGACGGATCAAACGAGTCTAAACTTGATGTGGTTGTGTCGTTTAACTACTTCCTATGGCCACCTTCCGGTTCCATCACCAAATCAGCTCCATGTCATAATAAGTTTGCATTGTCATCCGATTTACACATGCAAAATTTCAGCTCAATCGGTAACCGGGAAGCGGGACAAATTTAACTTGCAAAATGTGATTACAGACAGACAAGCAAGCGAACACATTGCATGGGGACGGGACAGATGACACCAAAAAAAAAGCTTGTAAAATAATAGTGTCATAATAGGGTTTATGTAGGACCGCATCCGAAATACACGGGTTCAAAATAATGGCATAGGTAAACAATATGGAATATCGACTTTTGTATGCACACAGCAAAAGGCGTTACTGCTACATAAGTGAAGGACTTTTATAAAGTTTTTTCACCTATAGTATTGGGTCAAAATATGTATAACTGAAGCTACTCTAATGGCACAGCAATAGAGTCCCTGTATTTTTATGCTTTGGCAGTGTGCGGGCACAAATTTGACTTAATTTTACCCTCGAATGAGAGATCAGACAGATTACGCAGTGTTACTTACTAAACCCGAATTTATTATCCGATATTACATACAAATCAGACTAATGACATTTCGTTTCTTGGATTCAGACGCAGTGGGTAAACGCTCTAAGTAACAATATGTGATGCGGTTCTAAGTTGGTTGGTGTAATCAAAACTTTCATTGAATAACGTAAAGTTAGGGTAGAAGTTTATTCTGAAGATAACTATTTGAAGATGCCAATTGTTTTTTAAAGATCATGAGGTAAATTTTAAAACAAACTCTCTAAATATAATGCCTTACCTTTCACAGTCCCAAGGATCATCGGTACTGGTCGAACTGTACCTCAAAAACCTCTCGACAGACGGCGATGTCTTAGTTATAATTATATTATCCGTCGTATCGCATATCACCTCGGATTCTTTAAAATTTGAGAACACTTCGTCGTTCTCGGAATCCGTTTTGGCGCCAGACTTTCTCAAGTTACTTATTCTTTTTTGTGTCAATTTCGTGGACGGGGTCGAGCTACGTCTTTTGGGTAACGCCATCATGAATTTCATGAGATTCTCCTCTATAGCTGCTTGTGACATGAGCTTGTCTTTCCTATCTATGATTTGGTTCAGTTTAGGCAACTCGAAGTATTTCAATATAGGTCGTTTAGTGATTACCGTCTTCAATGGACTAGAAGCTAGGCTTTTAGTCAGTCTATTAGGCATTTTAGGTTCAATGACCACTTTTGCTGACGAGGCAGAAGGACTGGAACGTCCCAGGTTTTGCATCAAACGATTCTCTTTGATAAAAGTGAAGATATTGTCCTTTTCAGGGGTTTGTTGGTCACTGGTATCGTGGTCTTTTGACATCTGCTCTATAGAATCCATGAGCTGCGCCCATGTTGATTTTTTTCCCTTCTTTTCGGTGTTTTTTGGAGAATAATCGGATACTGACATCAGTGGTACATAGGTAGATGGTGTGTCGGAGAATTTTAAAACTATACATTTAATTTAGTAATTAATCGGTGAAAGAGCAATACCATTGAGCATAGTTAGCGTATTTAGCATTAGTGCGATTTAGCAATAAGTGAAAATTCATATTAGAATATTTTTAATTCGGTTTACCTGTTTTTTATGGAGTAATAATAGTTTAAGACTTCTGTAATTCCAATTAAAAATAAATAAAGATTTCAGTATGTACATAGTTTGAAATACCGAGAAATATAGAAAGAATATCATGTTAAAGTTATAAAGAAAGTGCTAACAAATTAGAATGCCCCTCTCATTGTATTTTTTTCAAATCATTTTTTATATTATACAAATTGGCGCAACAAATAAATTAATTATTTCTGTTAATTCAGTCTTACACTAAGATTTCATGCTGTTCTTTATACCCTAGACTTACCGTGCTCGTTGAAATGTCTCTCTAGTTCCTCGTGCGATATATTATCTGTGGCAGGCGCGAATTGGGCGGCCGTCTCCTCGGGGCGCGACCGGGAACATCTGTGAATGGACTGTGTGGTTAGAGAGAGTAAGAACGATTTTAGATTGGCGGTGGAGTAGCCTTTAATGTTTAACAAAGTCTTTAAGGCAGCCTTTATGCATTAAGTACCTGTTAGCTGATGAAGCCGTGGTGGCCTAGTGGTTCAACCTACCACCTCTCATGCAGAGGGTCGGGGGTTCGATTCCGGCTCGCACCTCTAAGTTTACTTATGTGCGAAATTCAATTTCAATTTACCACTTTTCACACAGCTTTTCGGTGAAGGAAAACATCGTGAGGAAACCTGCACGCATCTGCTAAGTAATTCAAAGATGTGTGTGAAGTCCCCAATCCGCACTGGGCCCGCGTGGGGACTATAGCCCAAACCCTCTCGTGATGAGAGGAGGCCTGTGCCCAGCAGTGGGACGCAAATAGGCTGTAGTAGTAGCTGATGTAAGTCCTCCATTTCCGGCTACGAAAACAACTTTTTGTCTGGAAGAGATCGCTTTTAAGCGATAAAATCGCTTGTTGTTACTTAGTTTGAATGATTTCTCTCTGCACAGTTTTCACTTTATGGTGCACAAATTGCAGAATAATAATACATTTACTTACTAATTCTAAACGATCAAAATCGTTTAATCCTTGTTTGAACGGGGATGCCCTACTTATTTTTTTTAATTACCAGCACTTCGCGCACAGCGTCAGCGACGAGCTGGTCTAAGAAAACAAGGTCCGCCGATCCGGGTGACGTGTCACCGTAACGTCAAAGTCGAGTTGCCACTTTATTGCAATAAAACAAAAACGAAGGAAATATTTTCTGCCGTTATAATGCAAAATAAATTATTTGCGCATTACCATTGTCATTTACTTGTTTAAGCACACAAAATGGGACAAGTTAAAACAAATAAAAGTAATAATTTAATGAAACACTCACAGGATACATGGGGGTCGGGGATTATTTTAATACACCACTTGCAACACACAACAGTGCGAATGACGTTAGGGTGACACCCACACTTAGGCCATTTTTACTAAATCTTGTACCCCAATTAGTGAAAATGTCAGAAAAAAATTAAGACCGCGTCAGTTTTGTGACCACAATTAAGAACGAAATTCATATGAAAGCAAACTATTTTCTCGATATTTTTTAAAGATTATTCATTAAGCAATTTAAAAATTATATGAAAATGTATAATTTCATTAAACTTAATGCTTAATGATGGTCACAAAACTGACACGGTCTTAATTTTTTTCTAACATTTACACTTATTGAGGTACAAGATTAAGTAAAAATGCCCTACTACACAATATCGGACTGTCATACCTGGCGAAGTATATTATTGTATCATGAGTCTTGTATCGTTACGGCGAGTAGAATAATGCGAAACAGAGTCCTAGTACCAATCGATCACTTTGTCCGTTTATCCATACTATAAAATTAAATTAAATGCGAAAGTAACACAGTATGTCTGTCTGTTACGTGTAAGGCGTAAGTATATTATTGTATCATGGTGACGCCCGCCACGCTGCCGCTGGCGCGCCATTGCGCGCGAAGCGGGTAGGAACCCGAGAGTGTATGTATGTCTGTCCGTCCGTCACTGACCTGAGCATGGCATTGCTGCACCGCAGGGCCAGCTCCATGCCATCGAGCCAGCAGTGGCCGGCGGCCGGCGAGGGCGCGCGGAAGATGAGGTGAGCTGTCGGCAATGGCTGGACTACGGCTCCTGGGGGATAAGTAAGTTATTATTAAATAGAAATATGGTTGCGGAAACCGGCTTTTTTGCGGATGATAGTGACAGTGATGATAGTGACTGTGATGATAGTGACAGTGATGACAGTGACAGTGATGACAGTGACAGTGATGACAGTGACTGTGATGATAGTGACTGTGATGATAGTGACAGTGATGATAGTGACTGTGATGACAGTGACAGTGATGACAGTGACTGATAATAGTGACTGTGATGATAGTGACAGTGATGATAGTGACTGTGATGATAGTGACAGTGATGACAGTGACTGTGATGATAGTGACAGTGATGATAGAGACAGTGGTGATAGTGACAATGATGATAGTGATAGTGATGAGCGTCACAGTGATGACAGTGACAGTGATGATAGTGACCGTGATAACAGTGACAGTGATGATAGTGACAGTGATGACAGTGAAAATGAAAATGAAAAATGATGATAGTGACAATGATGATAGTGACAGTGATGACAGTGACAGTGATAACAGTGACAGTGATGATAGTAACAGTGATGACAGTGACAGTGATAACAGTGACAGTGATGACATTGACAGTGATGATAGTGACAGTGATGCCACTGACAGTGATGACAGTAACAGTGGCGACTGACCGATGGTCTCGTTGTGCGGCCCGCGCGGCGCCCAGATGCTCTGCTCGAGCGGGTGGTAGAGCTTGAAGCAGAAGCCGTCCTTCTTGCTAGGTCGCTCGATGACCTGGCAAGAAGTCAGGAGTACCGTGCCCACCCAGTGACTGCTCTGTGGACAACGGGAGAATACCAGTGAAGCTTCACCAAGAATAGGCAAGATGACAGCATCAATAAATAGCAAATATAGAATACTAGCCGTGTGCCCGCGAACTTCGTCTCGCGTAGACTTGGAATTTGCGTACCCGATGATACTATACATATACCTAGACAGTTATTGAAAAATTGGTTTGACCCGTGGAAAACCCGTTCCCGTAGAAATATCGGATTAAAAAATAAATAAAATTTAAGTTTGATACATCATCTGCCTATTCAGTTATAGGTAGTTATATCAGTAATATTACCTTCTCTTTAAAACCGGCCAAGTGCGTGTCGGGCCACGCGCAAAGTATAGGGTTCCGAAGTTGACGATGCCCACAGTACCTTTCTAAGACTTATTAGCATCTAGCTAGCCTGTGGTATGAATGACGTGCCCGCCCGACGCCCCTGCCGCTCGAGAAAAATCATCATCATAAGTTGGTCGACTATTACTCGAAAGTTTGTACAGCCTACTTAGCTGTGATAGTTTTCCTTTCAACTACGTTATATATGCCACAACCGTGATTTTTTTCAGCCTTCCAAATACCACCATTTAGCTGGCGGGGGGGGGGGGGGACACGTGACTCTAACAAAAAATAGCACTTTAAAGCTTAATATTTCACAAACGCATCACTTAATCAAAAAATGGTTTTAACAAACCCACAATATTTTTTTAAGACCTATTCAACGATATGCCGCACCATGGGGTACGCAAGAAAAAAAAATTACATCCCCACTTTACGAGTAGGGGAGGTACCCTATAAAAAAATATATTTCAACATTTTATTGTACCACTTTGTCAGCGTAACTATGCATATTCATGCCAAATTACAGCTTTCTAGAACTAAGCATCTCCGAGCAATAGTGCGGACAGACGGACGGACGGACGGACGGACATGGCGAAACTATAAGGGTTCCTTGAGGACTTCGGAACCCTAAAAAGGGGGAGATGATGTATCACTGATAGGAAGGGTACATCTTTCGCGAGGGATCTACTAATGCTATTCTAAGTGCGGATTGAGGACTCAACATACATCCTTAAAATTACATGGCAGATGCGTGCACGTTTCATAACGAGGTTTTCATTCACCGAAAAGCTCAGTGGTAAATTCAAATTTAATTTCGCACATAAGTAAACTCAGAGGTGCAAGCCGAACCCCCGTCCCTCTGCATGAGAGGCGGTAGTTCAAACCACCAAGCTACCACGCCTTTTTAGGGTTCCGTAGCCAAATGGCAAAAACGCAACCCTTATGGATTCGTCATGTCTGTCCGTCTGTCCTTCCGTATGTCACAGCCACTTTTATCCGAAACTATAAGAACTATACTGTTGAAACTTGGTAAGTAGATGTATTCTGTGAACCGCATTAGGATTTTCACACAAAAGTATAAAAATAACAAATAAGGATGACGACAACTCTTTTTTCCTTAGTCTGTCAGGAAGATTATTGAAAAGTATTGGACATGTTTTTTTTTTCACGTAATCAAACTTATACGGAGATATATTGAGTTGAAATGTCGCGTGACGTCACGGTTAGGTACGATTTATACCTAACGGTGACGTAGTTAGCCCCCACTCTCCAACTTTAATGCGTTTTAACTTGGTCATTCTTTGTTAATTTGATAAAACAAAAAATACGTGTCTAATATTTTTTTATTACCTGACTGACGGACTAATTAGAATTTCGATTAATTCACCCTGTCGTCATCCCTATTTTGGGGGTTCCCCATACTTAGAACTGAAACTCGAAGTTTTTAGTCTCTTTCACATTTATAATATCAGTATGGATATTTACCTTCGCCTTCGAACTCTTATACAGCAACAAGAGTCCTGGTTTCAGAACACACCATAGCTTCGTCCACGACTTAAGTGAACCACGAACCTGAAAAAGAGAGTGAGTATGAGTATGACTGTGAGTATGAGTATGAGTATGAGAAATGAGCAGTGGTGGTCTAGTGGTGCGACCTACCGCCTCTCATGCCGAGGTCGAGAATTCGATTCCGGCTCGCACCTCTAAGTTTACTTACGTGCGAATTTCAATTTGAATTTACCACTGAGCTTTTCGGTGAAGGAAAACATCGTGAGGAAACCTGCACGCATCTGCGAAGTAATTCAAAGATGTATGTGAAGTCCCCAATCCGCACTGGGCCCGCGTGGGGACTATAGCCCAAACCCTCTCATGATGAGGGGAGGCCTGTGCCCAGCAGTGGGACGCAAATAGGCTGTAGTAGTATGAGAAATGAGTAATATAAAATAACTAGTCGTTTCCCGCGACTTCGTCTCGCGTTGACTTAGAATTTGCGTACCCGGATGATACTATACATATACAATACAATACAATACAATATACTTTATTGAACACCACACAATCAAGGAACAGTAAACATTATGTAATTACACAAAAAGGTATGGCATACAGCAGGCGGTCTTATCGCTTAATAGCGATCTCTACCAGACAACCTTTGGATAGTGGAGATGAAGAAAAACAAACTAGGTTGGTAGGCGGTGCTCTGTACTAAGATGTGCAGAAGAAACAAACACAAAAAGTAATAAACACATGCATATAGTTAGTTATAGTTATAGAAGTATTGAAAAAAAACTGGTTTGATCCGTAGAAAACCAGTTCCCGTGGAGATATCGGGATAAAATATGTTTATATAGACACCTCGCCTTGATCGTTTTTTACGACGGTTTTATTAGCTTGTTGTGAAACTAACAAACTATGTAATTGTAAACAAATCATGCAAGGTAAATTTCAAACACTTAGTTATAGTAACATGATGGAACTTGGCATTGGCAAGCATATGATGATTTCACTAGTTGGTAGGGCCTGGTGTTAGGTCTGTCCGGGGAGGTACCACCGTCTTTCCCCGCTAACCTGCCGCCAAATAGCAGTGCTCGCACTGTTGTGTTCCGGCAGGGGGTTAAGGCAGCCGGTGAAATTACTGGCACAGAGGCATTCCATCTTAGGCCTCAGGGTAGGCAACGCATTCGAGATCTTATGGTTTCTTAATGGGGGATCAAAGGATTTCGGTGTCCATGGGCCGCAGTTACCATTTACCATCAGGTGGGCTGTGCGCTCGTTTGCCTATACCAAACACCGATGATGGTGCTCGGAGGTTGAATCGAAAACGTCAAAGCGTTGTATTAGGTTTTTAAACTACCTATTCGTTTAATTTTCAAGCTACAGACGCGACTTTTCTATGGACTTATTATTGGTATCAGACAATATAATTATTTAATTAAACTGTCAATCTGCTTACATTGCGGCTATGGAGGGTTGAAGTAAAGGAGCGCAATCTTTATAGTTCCAAAGGTGGACGTTGGGGGCGCTGCGGTCGCCAGAAGTGTCAAGCCACCTAGGCGGATAGTCTGCTGTAGCGCCTTCAGATGGCGCTGCTGAGGCGAAAACGCAGCGAAAACGGTTGTGAGGAGAGTGTGTTTTGTTTTATTGCTTATCAAATCCGCTGGACACGTTTTCAACTGTTTCGCCATATAAGATTGCGCTCCTTACCAAGACACACTCCACACTCCATAATTGCACACGGCCGAGACGGCCTATAAAAGCACGATTTCGAACACAATTCGAATGAAGTGTCAATGTTTGCGTGCGAGGACGTCTGTACACTTGTAAATGTGTGTGTACCCGGGCCAATGATCCACTCTCCATCTCCGGATGAAACGAATGACAGTAAGGGCGAGTTGGGCGCGAGTCGCGCGCCGGCTAGCAGGCGCGTGATTCCGTGTCCATTCTGTATGTAGTACTATTAAATATTCTATTAATAAATAAAATATTCAGCAAATTGGCCACATAGGGGCACTTTCACACGTCAGAAAAATAATTTACCAGCGCTTCCTAGACCCATTGCTTGAGAAGAAGCGCCGCAACAAACTCGAGCAGAAGGCCTTTTTTCAATATTTCCATATAGTTACAAAATACCAGGGCGCGAGTTATTCTATGTTAGCGTCTATATTTATATCGTTACCTTCAGCCAATCAGCTAGGACGACCACTGAAGGGTCCTCTATAGAGTGCAGTAGGGCTGACGCTACTCTCTTCTTTTCTCTCCTGTAGTGCTGCCTCTGAGCTTTGTAGCTTTCTTTCCGAGACAAAGCAGTGCTGGGGGCGCGTGACACCCCTACAGCGGTTTCTGACGACTGGAATAAATAAATAAATATCTTAGAACACACCACACAAATTGCCCTCGCCCCAAACTAAGTAAAGCTTGTACTATGGGTGCTAGACAACGATATAATAATAATAATAATAACTTTATTGGTTCTCAAAAAAAGTTACATATGTTAAGCACAAGCTATATAATCTTAAAGTAATAGATTTACATTTTCGTCGTATAATGACTCGACTGTGTCTGAACTAGGTTGTTGAACCTGTATCTCAGACAGCAGCGCTCTTCCATTGTATCAAAGCCAAAAATCTATGAGTATTATCACAAAAGTAAATAAGCTTAAAGTGAGTTAATAATAACAATACAAATGAAGTTACGAAAAGTTTTAACAAATAAGGTTTTGAACTATTTCCTTAACTAAGTATTAATTTTAACTTAAATAATTTATACATTAGCATAATATTTCCGAGATGTGATCTAATTAATTATATTGTGTAGTGTGTGAAGTGTAAAAGTGTGTCGTCCTCCCTGTGTGTAGTATGATAAATACTTATATAGAGAAATACATACACATATAAATACTAAACATCCATGACTCGGGTACAAATAGATAGATCGATGTCCCGAGAAGGTTTCCTACCTTGTCAGACGAGGTCCCGTCAGGCGGGTGGTTCCGGATGTCCCCGGAGGCCGGGGTCGCGGGGGATGCCCCGCCCGGCGAGCGCGGGGGCGGGGTTAGCGTCGGCTCACCTGAGGAAATAAAAGTTGCTCCATCCATAACAAATATACATATCTATTTTTATAAACTTTGGGGGGGGGGGGATACGAAAACGATCACAACAAGTCACATGGCCAAATATGAAATTTCTACCGCCTAAAAAATTAAACCCGCCTGCAAACTCCGTCAGACTCCGTCAATGTAAAGTCCCTCATTTTCTCATAGATCCCATCATCAAACATTAGCCAAATTAATATGGGACCAACTTAGGAGTACCACCTTTCGAACAAAAAAGGAATCATCGAAATCGGTTCATGGTGACTATTTATTTTTAGTGAACGTCATAAAGAAATAAAAATAAAAAGATTCCAACGAATTGAGAACCTCCTTCTTTTGAAGTCGGTTAAAAAGTAGCCAAGTACCGTAATTGCAGGAAGCAGGAGACACAAGCGCCGGAGATGGCAGAACGACGTTCAATGGTGGGTTGCTCTGCTTCTGAAACAAATATTATTCCATGATAGGCTTTTTCCATTTATCAATTACTAGCTGTTACCCGCAACTTCGTATGCGCAGAAATATTAAAATGCGAAATCCCGTTTTTTTCCCGTTCCCGTGAGAATTTTGGGAAATCCTTTCTTAGTGCTCCCCTACGCTCCCCAAGGAACCTGCATGCCAAATTTCAGCTCTCTACGACCAGTAGTTTCGGCTCTGCGTTGATATGTCAGTCAGTCAGTCAGTCAATCAGTCAGTCAATCAGTCAGTCAGTCAATCAGTCAGTCAGTCAGTTTCTTCTTTTATATATTTAGATAAGCAAGGATTCACAATCAGCCGAAGAAAAATGGCCCGTCAAAACGGGTGCCCGAACAAATCGGGCACCCGTTTGGCGCTCGGTAAATTTGACACTTAAGTCTTATACTTGACATATATTATTTTAAGTTCCTTATATTTATATCGGTGTCATTGAATAAATATTTTTCTATTTCTATAAATGTCAAAACGTTGACATTGACAGCCACCACCTTGCAGACAGTGGCGCCAAATAGCGGGCAGGGCTAACCTAACCTAACCTAACCCAGCCCTCATTGTAACTTGAAATTCCGAACTGATTATGAACCTGGTAACCTACCTTGGACACGTAATTCGGCGTCGAAGTCTGGAAGCCCTGGTACTCCGCGCGCAGGGCCGGCGAGGAGGGAGTGGTGGGGGGAGACGAGGGTTCGATGGCTGGGGAGGAACTCATGATGAGGCTCACTTGGACATGGTGGAATGGAACAGGTATATGCACTAGACTATATAGCTTACAGGTTTAGTTGACAGGCTAGAGAATTTAGCCTGTGCTTTAAATGCAAGAAAGTTGGACTTGAGAATGCCGTCTGTTGTAGAAAAAGTTAAACAGTGAAAAGTTTGGTAGATGCTTATAGTACTTGGATTCTTTATAGGGTAACTAATGTTTGCTGTGATGATAGTACCTATTTGATTTGTGATGTTGTTAATACTGGTTAGAGAAACTTTTTTAAATGTTGTAGGGTAGGCTCAACATCCTTGGTAGTATTCTAAATGAAGTTTTTAAGGCAAGATTTTGGCGATTTGGAAGATGACACGTCGATTATAATTATATAGAAAATATTTCAATTTATCTACTTATATTTTACTATTGCAATATTCATAAGACATTTCAATGTAAATAAACTCCTAGTAACAATTTAATATGGAATGGTAAAATATATTTATTCTAACATCGAATTGTTTTTTTGCATTTTATAATGGAATGTGAGAAGGAAGAAAGGGATCACTGGAATAAGGAAATAGGGTACATTCTCCTGTAACAAAATAACAGTTCTATTTTATTATACTAAGTCAGATCTTGATCTTGAAATACAAATACATCCCAATCCCAAGTGACTCGCAGAACTTGGCACCCATATAAAATAAATCTCAATTCTTTTATTGGTGAATTAATATTGAACTTGGATCTTATTTCACATTTATGTTTTCATGGGATTAGATTTTCACAAACATCTCTGATAACTGCGTGCAGAATTCCTAGCGATGTTTTCCTTCACCGAAAAGCTCAGCGTTAAATTCAAATTGAATTACGCACATAAGTAAACTGAGAGGTGCGAGCCGGTTTGAACCTCCGACCCTCTGCACTAGGCTATCGCGGTTTCACAAAGTTTGTTCAACAGAAACAAAATCACACCAAATCTATTAGTAAACAGAAATAATCTTACTAAAAGGAAATAATATTTTATTATTATCTGTCTGTATCTAATCAACAACACATCTTTACAATATATTTTAGTGAGTATAAAAAAAGCATTTTACCTACTATTAATGACGCACCAACAATAACATACCAAAGAAACAAACGTAAGATCATAAGTAAAATTGCTTTTAATGCATTTTCAGCTCTACTACAAGGTATAAAGATAAAAATTTCTTGCCATCTTATTGGCACTTACGATTTCGTTTACCAATACAGCTGTGTAATCAGTAGCGAGTCAAATGTATTGTATCAAGTGGTAATATTATCAGATGGTATTTTGTACGTCAGTAGGGGAATGGTTTTTGTTGAAAATTATTACAATAGGGATGACGACAGGGTAAAAAAATCGAAATTCTAATTAGTCCGTCAGTTAGGTAATAAAAAAATATTAGACACGTATTTTTTGTTTTATCAAATTAACAAAGAATGACTAAGTTAAAACGCATTAAAGTTGGAGAGTGGGGGCTAACTACGTCACCGTTAGGTATAAATCGTACCTGACCGTGACGTCACGCGACATTTCAACTCAATATATCTCCGTATAAGTTTGATTACGTGAAAAAAGAAAAAAATACGTGTCCAATACTTTTCAATAATCTTCCTGATAGACTAAGGAAAAAAAAGTTGTCGTCATCCCTATTACATCAGCCGAAAGACGTCTACTGCTGGACATAGGCCTCACCCAAGACTCGCACTCGGACTGGTGCTAGGCCTATAAAAGCACGATTTCGAACCGAATTCGAATGAAGTGTCAATGTTTGCGTGCGAGGACGTCTGTACACTTGTAAATGTGTGTGTACCACTACGCAGGCCAGAGATGCACTCTCCATCTCCGGATGAAACAAATGACGGTAAGGGCGAGTTGAGCGCGAGTTGCGCGCCGGCGGTGATTGAGGCGGGTGATTCCGTGGCCATTCTGTATGTAGTACTATTAAATATTCTGTGCCACTTGTATACACCGGATACGCATAGTACAGGCATCGGCACGGAACTTAAGCGGGGACCTTCGATGCGCAGAATCCTATGAGACCTTATTTTCGACTTCTGCGCATCGAAGGCCACCGCTCAAGATCCATGTCGATGCCCTTACTTGCGCGCGGGTTTCCTCGCCTTGAAAGTGGACAACAGAGCACCAAGCACTGAAATCTATCGATGTTGAAAGTTCAAGCACGAATTACAAGCACAAAACCGCTGGCGCGCGTTGTAGCGCTTACGCCTTTGGCAGAGGGTAGGGATGACGACAACTTTTTTTTCCTTAGTCTATGAGGAAGATTATTGAAAAGTATTGGACACATATTTTTTCTTTTTCCACGTAATTAAACTTATACGGAGATATATTGGGTTGAAATGTCGCGTGACGTCACGGTTAGGTACGATTTATACCTAACGGTGACGTAGTTAGGCCCCACTCTCCAACTTTAATTCAATTCAATTCAATCATTTATTCAGCAAATTGGCCACATAGCGGCACTTTTACACGTCAGAAAAAGATTTTACCAGCGCTTCCTGGACCCATTGCTAGAGAAGAAGCGCCGCAACAAACTCAATGCGTTTTAACTTGGTCATTCTTTGTTAATTAGATAAAACAAAAAATACGTGTCTAATATTTTTTTATTACCTGACTGACGGACTAATTAGAATTTCGATTTACTCACCCTGTCGTCATCCCTAATAAGTAGTGGGTGAGGCGATAAAATCATGAAAAAATGCCCAGAACTGATAAGGTCCAATCACCTCACGATAACGGGTTAACCGAATTGAAACGCGCTTAGTAATGTTATAAACAACTATATAAGGCGACGACTAGGCGTTTTACGGACACATTAACGGCCGGATTGGTCCAGTTGGTAGTGACCCTGCCTTCTGTTCCGATGGTCGCGGATCGAGTCCCGCTCGGGGCAAACTTTGTGTGATGAACACGAATGTTTGTACTCGAGTCATGGATGTTAGTATTTATATATGTACGAGGGGCGTTCAAAATATTCTCGGTATTGGAATGAAAACAAACAAGTATGAACAGTTTGATATTTTTTATTTTTCAATATACTCCCCCCCTATGTTAATACACTTAAAAGATCGATCAATTTTTTTTTTAATCCCTCATAAAAATATTTTTTATCCTTGGTATAAAAGTGCTCCTCTACTGCCGCCTTCAACGCCTCATCGTCAAAAAATCGATTTCCACGCAGATCCTTTTTGAGATTGGGGAACAAAAAGAAGTCGCTGGGGGCTAAGTCCGGACTATACGGTGGATGAGTTATAGTTCCGAACCCACATTCAGCAATAGCTGCCTTGGCAATATGAGCAGTATGGACAGGGGCGTTGTCATGCAGAAGCAGAATACCTTTAGACAACTTCCCTCGCCTTTTTTCTTTTATTGCGTCCCTTAATTGATGTAGAATATTCGCGTAGTACTGTCCCGTGATATTTACACCTTTTTCTTTATAATCGATCAACAATACTCCTTCACAATCCCAAAATATTGTTGCCATGACCTTGCCAGCGGAAGGGACGACCTTGAACTTCTTGGGATGAGCTGAACCCTTAATGTGCCACTGCATGGACTCCTGTTTACTCTCTGGGTCATAATGATGAACCCAGGTTTCATCTCCAGTAACTATCTTTTGCAGCACCTCATCAGGATTTTCACCACACAGGTCACTAAAATCGGAACAGCAAGCTGCACGCACATCTTTTTGAAGTCGAGTCAGCATTCGCGGAACCCATCTTGCACTGACCTTTGACATATTAAGATGGTCATGGATAATGTCATGTACGGTACCAATAGAAAGATTGGTTACTTGAGCTATTGATTTTATCTTCACTCGACCATCTTCCAATATAAGGTTTTCCACCTGATCAATATTTTCTTGTGAAGTAGCTACTACAGGCCGGCCAGGTCTAGGGTCATCTTCAATACTCTCCCTGCCACGTTTGAATTCGCTTGACCACTTTTGAATTGTAGATAAAGAAGGAGCAGACTCACGGTAAACACAATCCATTTCCTCTTTTATGGTTTTTTGGTTTTTACCCTGTTTCGTCAAGAATTTTATTACGGAACGATGTTCTAATTTCGTTAACATTGTTAATTCACTCATTGTGTTCGTGTTTGTTCAGAAATTGCAGAAAAACAAAAGAACATCTCGGTTTGAATTATACTTTTTTTTAATGTCAAAGAATGAACCTTACCAACCAGTAACAAAACAAATTCAAAAAGAGGTTATAAGATATCAATACCGAGAATATTTTGAACGCCCCTCGTATGTACCTATTTCTCTATATAAGTATTTATATCGTTGTCTAGCATCCATAGCAACAATATACAAGCTTTGCTTAGTTTGGGGCTAGGTCAATATGTGTGAAATGTCCCAAGATATTTATTTATTTATTTCGCGATCGTGACGCCCGCCGCGCGTCAGTTAGCGATACCGACCGACGCTCGCAATCTATTCTATACGTAATAAAATAAGTCTGTAGAAGAAGTCGCGTCTGAAACTTGAAAATTAAAAGAAACTATCAAGTCGAGGGGACTATATAAACGATACTGAACACAAAATAATTATTTTTAGAAAATATACTTTATTTATGTATGTATGCACTATGCATGGGTGTATATATGTGTGTATGTATGTCCGGATTTAACTCGAAAACTACTGGACGGATTTCAACAAAATTTGATATGGGGTTAGTTTATAACACTGGTCAACATATAGGCTACTTTTTCTCTCAGAAAAACGCATAATTCCCGCGGGAACGCTGTTTCCGAATTCCACGCGGACGCAGTCGCGGGCAGAAGCTAGTATAAGCTAATATAAGTAATTACGCCTAGCCTTAGATTCCTTAATTGGTGTCTACTACTACTACTACAGCCTATTTGCGTCCCCGCATGGGGGCTATAGTCCCCATGCGGGCCCAGTGCGGATTGGGGACTTCACACAAATCTTTAAATTACTTCGCAGATGCGTGCAGGTTTCCTCACGATGTTTTCCTTCACCGAAAAGCTCGGTGGTTAATTCAAATTGAATTTCGCACATAAGTAAACTTAGAGATGCGAGCTGGAATCGAACCCCGACCCTCTGCATGAGAGGCGGTAAGTCAAACCACTAGGCCACCACGGCTTAATTGGTGTAATTACACTTCGTTTGCCTTGTCGTGGTCTCCACTCAAGAACGCGTTTACTCCAACGACTATCCGCAGTTCTCGCGATGTGACCGGCCCACTGCCACTTCAAAGAGCTTATTCTTTGGGCTATGTCGACAACTTTCGTTCTCTGCCTGATCACCTCAAGCAGTTTATTCTTGTCTGAAAGCGTGTATCTTATTAGACCTGCTGTACTACTGGGTCCTGTAACACAGGGCTTCCTAGCATAGGACCCAGCGTTACATTGAAACTGCATGTTTAAGGCCGTACACTGACCCACTATCGTCAAATTGCTCATGTAGGATTATACTTTTCTAAGAAATGTTAAAAGTTAAAAATATGAAAAAAACATGTTATATTTGATTATATCATCCTTACATTGACAGCTTTCGTTACACGTTTCACGAAACTACGCTCGATACAATTTAATTCCGAAGTAACCTCTAACTCGGACCTTTAATCCAACTTTACTCCAGTTTATTATATCAAACAGTGTACAACTAAATATAACAGATAAATTATCCATATTATATGCATACATTGACAGCTTTATAAATGCCATGTTTTTAGACGGTATTTTATAAAAATTAAAACGTGTTAAAAACTACCTAAATCGGGCGTTCTGTGCGTAGCGCTTTCTCTTTCACTCGGTGCACGAGTGACAGTGACGGCTGAGCTGGGTATAGGAATGGCCTTAATTTTTGAAAAAACGTTTTTCTTTTTCTTTTTTTTTCAGTGTGTCAATGATACGGCCGCCGCTGCCGCCGCCGCGCGAATTTGTGGCAGTGCGGTTAGGTTTTTATATTTGCGGTAGAAGGAGGGTCATGTGTTTCGAGTTTATGTATGCCTAAACAACTTGATGGATTTTAGCGTGTGGTTGTGAGGTGTCGTTAGATTTGTCTTATTTGTGAAAATGAAAGTTTTATTTGTTCAAATATCGAGTTATCGTACTCCTCCTCTAGAGATCTTCTACTATCTAACGTCCCGCGCCTTCACATTTCAAAACGCTTCAATTTATTTTTTTATTATTTAAAAAGCACCACCAACACTCTCAACGCATAGTTGATGGCTGTCTCAGCTCGCACACATGTGTTGAGAGTGTTGGTGGTGATTTTTAAATACATTGAAGCGTTTTGAAATGTGAAGGCGCGGGACTTTAGATAGTAGAAGATCTCTACTGTTAAGTCCCTTATCTAATATATAAAATTCTTGTGTCACAGACGTCACAGTGTTTGTAACCAAACTCCTCCCCTCCGAAACGGCTCGACCGATTTTATAAAATTCGGAGTGTATGTTCAGTATGTCTGAGAATAGGACGTAAGCTATTTTTCCGCTAAGCTATTAAGTCCGCGGGGTCAGCTAGTACATACATAGAATAATAATAAAAAATATACATATATTCCTCGTAAATAGTAAAGGATATATTAAGGTAATTGACAAAATCTAAGCTTATTGATTGATAGGTACATATACCTAATATCTACGTTCTCATTGTTCTTAGTAGGTATAACAATAATATTTGCGAAACAGTCGTTCATAAACATGGCATAGAGCCAAAACAAACAGAATTACGGGACTTTAGTGTCTACAATATACTCTCAATGTATTATCTGAGATTTTAATACAAACAATCAAAACAGATTATAATTAGAAATGTATATTTTCAGCTTGCTATTGTCACATATTGAATACCAGCCATCTCCCGCAAAGATCACATTTTTTGCTGTTCCCGTAGAATAGGGATGACGACAGGGTGAAGAAATCGAAATTCTAATTAGTCCGTCAGTCAGGTAATAAAAAAATATTGGACACGTATTTTTTTGTTTTATCAAATTAACAAAGAATGACTAAGTTAAAACGCATTAAAGTTGGAGAGTGGGGGCTAACTACGTCACCGTTAGGTGTAAATCGTACCTAACCGTGACGTCACGCGACATTTCAACTCAATATATCTCCGTATAAGTTTGATTACGTGAAAAAAGAAGAACTACGTGTCCTGTCCTCCCTCCAATAATCTTCCTGATAGACTAAGGAAAAAAGTTATCGTCATCCCTATTTCGGGAAATCCTGTTAGTGCTCCCCTATACTCCCTATGTAGGTATGTAGGTATGCCAAATTTCAGCTTTCTACGACCAGTAGTTTCGGCTGTGCGTTCTCTGTAAGTCACTTGGCCAGTAATGGTAAAGTTTTATACATTGATATATTGATTGATTGATTTCAGTACCTATGTTAATTTTTTGAAGTATCTTAGTAATATAATAAAGCTGAAAGTTTGTGTGTTTGGGTGTTTAGATGTTTGGATGTTTGTTGCTCAATCACGCTAAAACGGCTCAACCAATTTGCATGAAATTTGGCAAACAGATAATTTGTAATCTGGAATAAGCTATAGGCTACCTATTATCCCGGAAATCCCGGAAAAATCCCGGAAACTCATAAGAGGGGCCCGGGAAGAGGACTTTTAATAGAAATCCCGGGAATCCCATAAATCCCGTAATCCCGCAAAAGGTTTTCAAAGTATCCTGGAAATATAAAGTTATATTTCCTGCAGACGAAGTCGCGGGTAAAAGCTCGCTCTCTATAAATTATGGTTTTTACCTATCATGCTCTCATTAAGTATACAAATTTGATTAGAAAAAAAAACAATTCCTAAAAAAACTGAGACACAATTAAATATTTTCTCAAATTTAATGTAATTAAATTTGAATAAAAAAATATAATTACTATTAAAATAACAAACAAAAACAGATTCTTTCGGGCGCCAAATGTAATTCCATAACAGTGTGCAGTGAAAGAGACTTGTACATATGCAGATTTCATATTAGGGCTGCATTGTTTTTTTAGGTGCCTGTTTCCCATAGGGCTGGCAGACAGAGGCCACAGAATACCACTGCTTTCACCCAAGAATATCACCCTCCTTTTTTGTTATTTGTATTTACTTGTGTAATTGTTTTTTGGTGTTCGATAAAGTGTATTTGTATTGTATTGTATTGTAATATCTGTCTCGCTTCCCCCACATTAGTTTTTTTTACTGTAAATACAGAGATAGCTTGCTTCTCGGATGAAGTGATCAATCATTTCTTTTACAGATAACAACACTCCATTTTATCATAAACCATGCAAGGTGTGACGATCTAATCAAGAGGTAACTTTGAGATAAATTTACAAGTATGGATGAGAAATGAATAGGAGAAATACGGCAGAATATGACGCAGAGGAGAATGAAACTAAAATTTAAACTATCATAACAAAATTTTTGCCAAATACAGTTAAAAGTTTAGGGGGCTTAGTAAAACAATGTACCTATCATTTCATATCATGTCTCTGGAACATTTTCAGATTTTGTATGGTTCAATAAACTTTTCACCCTCCAGTCCAGTTTGATAATTTATCAGCATTGATTAGGTTAACCGTAAACATAGATAAACCAACATAATCATAATAGCCTTTATTGCCGAAACTAAAACAGTATTATATTACATTTATAACCTTACTTAAAACTAACACATCGTATTGTCCGGATTAGTTCAGGGTGTCTTCTGACACATAGGCCTCTCCCAGCTGTTTCCATTCCTTTCTATTAATGGCTTTCCTGGTCCAGGTGGCGCCCCCTATAGCCTTGATGTCATCCATCCACCTTTTAATTGGTCTACCTCTTTTTCTGTTGCCGTCTCGTGGTTGCCAGTCTGTAATTATTTTGGTCCATTTTTCCTTGCTATCTCGTGTCATATGTCCTGTCCATTGGCATTTTAACTTTCTTACTTTCTTAATTACATCTTCTACTTTTGTTTTTGCTCTTATTTCTTCTGCTCTTTTACGATCTTTTAATGTGATGTTCATCATACTTCTTTCTATTCCTCTTTGGCAGGTTCTAAGCTTTTGGAGATGTTTCTGAGTCAGTGCCCAAGTTTGGCAACCATAGGTTATACATGGGAGGATACACAAATTAAAAACTTTTTTCTTGGCTGACATTGGAAAGTGCTTACTCTTAAGATTCTGGTCGCTTAAGGAGATACTTAACAGATAAACCAACAGATAAAATAAAATTTCAAACTATAAAATTTATTGCATATATTTCATCTACTATTTTCCATCTGCTTGGAATTTGGTTCTAGAGTTCCCGTGGGAACTATGCGTTTTGTGAGATGAGACATAGACTGATGCCCTTCCTTGGGCCTTGGGCTGTCTCTATATCAAACTACACCTAAATAGGTCTAACAGTTGTAGCATGAATGGGTAACAGACATGAGTTACTTTAGCATTCATAGTATGGATGGTAAAATAAACTTGAAAAACAGCTCATGAATGTACTCTACAATTTAAAATGTGTTGTTTGACTTCTAACTTTCCAGAATAATTTATCATGTGTTGTTATTTAAATTTGAGATCACAGACATATCAAACAGCGTCATGTTTTAAACATAGTATGAGTAATTTAATAACCACAGCCAATATGATAAAGTGAGTATATTTAACAAAGCTTATCCAATAAGAATCTTATTGTGTTATGTTACATTATACGTAATAATACACTGGCATAATACTCTTGTGACCTAACACCACTGCATTCTAATTGGATTTAGAAAAAACAGGTTACTATAAAAAAAATACTCACAGTCGATACTTGGATTGCTCGAGTGTTTCTCGATGTAGCTCATCAAAGTAGTCGTTTCCTACTCATGATATTTGTCGGAAACCCCGGCGTTACAGCGTTGAGCAACACAGCAAAGGTCATGTACAACCAAACGAACTGACAAACCGACCACCGATACACGATAATAATTACGCCTAACAGACGATACTAACAGCTAATTATTAGTCCTTCAAACCAAATTAAAGCTCCCGACCGTTTAGCACAACATACATCGAGGCGCACTTACGAATCTCGGTATATTACACAAGCGTGTTTACTCGGTGATTTTTAATTAAACGCACAAATCATAGTCCGCCATATACCGTTCGCAATAATTTCGTAACGACGTTACTAATTATTTAATTGAAATATTTGAAATTTATGCTTCAAGGCACAAAATTTATTTCTTTCCCGACTGACTTCACTGACTGACGTGATGATTCCACAGACATTTTTTTGTGGAGAGTTTGACATAAACTAATAATGTTGTTTTCTGGGCAGGATTGCCGCTAGCACGATCTTGATTATTCTATGAAGACTTCCTTTTGTCCCCGTTGAGAAACTATTGCCACTTTAATCTCAGTAGCTGAAATAGCTTTCTCTAGCACTTGAAAGATGTCAAGTTTGACATTGACAGTTCTCATCTCACAACTAATCGTCTGTCTTGGGCGGTTGTTTTGATGAAGAAAAAATACATTTCCTGAGGTGTAATCTCGCTCAATCTCCCTTTATTCTAACTTAAAATGTCGTCGTTTTTGTGTTTTATATGCCACAATACGGTTCAAGTCGATACAACAACGGAAACCCGAGACATATACCGAGAACTTGTCGGCATGAAAGTGAGTTAATGATATCACAGTTTATTTTACGTGTTTTGTGCTGGTGTTTCCTTTGAAATTGTATAACTAGGTCTTATTTTCGTGACCTGACATTCTGTGCAAGTTTCCATATGTATAAAAATGCTGTGCTATTGGTTTTAAACATAATAAATTGTTCTTATTGCTGCAGCTCTGTGCTGATTCCCATCTGTGTTACATTTGCTGCCATTTACTGAATAAACTCTGGTTGTTCAAGTCAATATGCTTAAGAAGAAGCATGGAATACCCTGTCCTGTTTAGGTAAATATACATGTAGTATTTTTGTATAATTTTTGCATAATACTAAATCAACACTCAGTAAAATATTTAACTAAGTATATACTTCGTTCCTTAAATACACCACTACAACGCTACTGTGCTTTTCTATCCTGTTTTAAATAATATAAAGTATTTGTGTTGTATGTACAGTCAGCAGCAGAAGTAGATAAGCAGTCCAGCTGTTCAAAATGACCTACACACGACCTTATTCTTAAGACGTTAAGGGCGTGTGTAGGTCATTTTGAACACCTGGACAGCTTATCTACTTCTGCTGCTGACTGAACTTGCTTTTGAGGTTGTATAAAAAAATGGAATACAAGTCATAAAAGGATGAATTAGGTGCTGTCTACCTTACAAAATAAACAACTATTTGCATTTTCAGTGACAAAGGTACAATAAACTTACAGAATAGCAATATAGAAACAACAATAATTTGCATGGAGATGGACGAATGCAACTCACATATTGATTCAAATATATATCACTTCTCATTCGATGAACTCAATCAAAACAGCAACCAATCTAACCAATATGTATCGTTAGAGGAAAAGGTAGATGATAATATAAACAATTTAAATGATATAATTCAGGAAATGGAGGAGCTTCACCATGATTTAGATAATAATCATGTTGATGCCGACGATTATAACAAATCTATAACAGATAATAATAATGAATTTGATGATACTCAGATAGAAAATGTTGAAAATAATGATGCTACAAGTGTAAATGATCGAGACAATGACGATGAACAAATTCAAGCCAATGAAGAGACGAATACTGATTCAGCAGATGCCAATGATTTTCATAAAGTGATACTTACAGTAGAAGAGCAGAAAGCAGAGTTAGAAGCCAAGAGAAGAGAGGATAAATATCTAGAAGCAGAGTTTAAGTGCTATAACTGTGCTCTAGGGTTTTTGTTTAAAGATACTTATCAAGCGCACATGATGAGGCACGAAGAGGTAAGTAGGACATTCAGGGTGAGTTGATTCATGCTTAGTTGATGGACTCTTGGTCGTTAAATATGGCTGCCGAGCTGTCATTCCATACAGAAACGTCATTTTATCCGATTGACCTATCCCATTGACATATGGAGGAACAGTGCCTAACAGAATACATATGTCAAAATATATGGAGTAATCAGACATTAGAAAATACTTTTCAATATGCTAATAACGCCTCTTTATAATATGTGTCAAGATAAATATTTCATACAAAAGTAAACCTAACACTGTAAGACTTAAGTGTCAAATTTACTGAGCGCCAAATGGTCGAACAAGTTGGGCACCCCTTTTGAATTGCCATTTTTCTCCGGCTGATTGTGAATCCTTACCTATAATAGATCAATGTTTTATCCCAATGTTTTAAAATGTTTAATGTTAGCGTTAACTTTAACAAATGGTTTGAATCAACCTACCCTCAGGTTATTTATATTATTTATAACTATGTCGTCCCCCGCGCCCCGCAGATGGCGGTATCATAGACAATACCCAATTCATTTATTTATTTAGAAAAATGTGCTCATATCTGTGTTCTCTTACAGTTATGAATTTTCCAGGAATTTGTTGTGAAAAAGCACCAAAAATAAGAAAGTGCTGTAATTAAATTACAAATCATAACTATATGTAATTAATTAAAGTCTTAACTACAGAGCGGTGTTCAATCTATTACTAATAAGAACTCTGTTGAAAAGTAGTGTCTGTAACTTGAAAATAAACAAAAATATAGTCCAGAGGACTATGTAACGAACGATGCTGAACACAAAAAAAACGATGACGAAGTTGCGGGCAAAAGCAATAATAAATAAAATAAAAGGTCAAAAAGCTACTAAATATTATTTTATTGTATTGCTTTCTAGTCGAACGGCGAACACTTGTGCCCAATCTGCGC
>OZ020299.1:5190414-5268775 GCA_963971205.1 Aethes cnicana
TTGGCGCTGTCGTCGTACACACTGCCAATACCGTCAAAGTGCAATGAGAGTAGGTACTTTCAATGCCGTAAAAAACTAAATTACCTTCACGGCCGGCTACATACCATAGCCTACGGCTCAACCTCCTAACTATCTTGTCCGGAAATGCGCTACTTAGGGGCCACAGCAATGATGTACTATTATTATTTCGTTCCAGAGACGCCAACGGTCTCCAGCAGCATATAAAAAGGTTCCATCTCACTAAAACGAGCAAGAAAACCTACTCCTGCAACATTTGTGGCAAGAGCTACAACAATCAGGGCGCTGTCAGAACGCATATGATGTAAGTTGTAAATACAATATTTTTTTAATACAAGTGCTAAAAAAGTAAAAATTGCGATACCTGTTTAACGTGCCAAAAGTGAAGGAAAACATCGTGAGGAAACGTGCACGCATCTGCTAAGTAATTGAAATGTGTGTGAAGTCCCCAATCCGCACTGGGCCCGTGTGGGGACCCAACCCCAAGTTGGGCCCAAACCCTCTCGTGATGAGAGGCCTGTGCCCAGCAGTGGGACGCAAATAGGCTGTAGTAGCAGTAGTTAAGTAAGGTTAAATAAAATTGATCTCTTGTTTATTTCGTTCCAGTAAACACATAAACAAGAAGTTCCCTTGCGACCAATGTTCCTCCACGTTCAGTAGCCCGTACACGCTGGCGCAACACAGGAAGCGACACACAACCGCCGAGGAGCATCGCTGCGAAACCTGCAACCTCAGTTACGGCTCGCGGAAGAGCCTGCTGGCACATGTGAGGAATAGCTTGAACCATCAGCGGACCGTGTGAGTATCTTAGAGGCATTTTTAGGGTTCCGAACCTCAAGAGGTAAAAACCCTTATAGGATCACTCGTGTGTCCGTCCGTCCGTCTGTCACACTCGATTTTCTCGGATACTACTGGACTGATTGAGTTGAAATTTGGTACGATTATGTAAGTTTGTGACCCAAAGACGGACGTATAACGAAAATAAATGAATTTTAAACATAGACCCTATTGTTGGGGGCTAAATTTGAAAAAAATATTAAAAAAGTTTTTCAAACTATATCGTGTGCCATATCAAATGAAAGTACTTCTTATGAGGATCTCAATATATTTTTTTATTTCTTTTTTAGTCAGTACTTTTCGAGTTATTTTAGAAAATAGGCGAAAAATGACCATTCCCCCCCCCCCCCCCCCTTCTTATCTCCGAAACTACTGGATCTAAAATTTTGGAAAAATACGGAAGATAGTTAGTAACCTATAGATTACAGGAAAATTATCAAGAAGTTCATAGTATTTGAAATCTATCATATAAAAGAGCTTATCCTGTGAAACGGTTTGAAAATGACGCCATTGAAAATAATCAAGAGTCGAAACCCTCTCCACGCGAGTTTAACTCGCTTCTTAGCCGGTTTTTTTACTTGAATTATAAGTTTATTTTTCAATCCAATTTATACCTGCTTATAACCTTTGGAGACACCCTACATCTCCAAAACTGTATCAAATTCGACAGTGGAGACCATCTACATCTTTAATCTTATATTAAGATAGATTATTGTTATCATTGTGCTTTAAACCATATTTTGACCTTTGGAGACACGTTACATCTCCAAAATTGACTAAGGAGACAACACCATATACATCTCCTAAGCTTGTGTTGTATGATTTCATTTTGAAGACTACTTTAAGATACTTAGAGACTGTATATATTCTCAATATCAAATTACAGCATATTTTACATGTCAAAATAAAAGAATTTCACATTGAGATCGTCAGATAGAATACAAAATAAAAATAAAATGGAAATCAGGAATCACATCTTTCACCGTTAGGATCGTCTTTTCATACCAAAATAAGAAATGATGTAAACAAGTAATAAGATAAGTACTGTCATAAAAAATGATTTTTGTACCTAATGTAATACGATATACTGGATTCTCGTGTGGAATTGTCTAAATGACGTGTAAAAGTTCCCAGATGTGTATCTGCCTATACTGACATGAGTCTACTACTACTACAGCCTATTTGCGTCCCACTCCTGGGCACAGGCCTCCCCTCATCATGAGAGGGTTTGGGCTATAGTCCCCACGCGGGCCCAGTGCGGATTGGGGACTTCACACACACATCTTTGAATTACTTCGCAGATGCGTGCAGGTTTCCTCACGATGTTTTCCTTCACCGAAAAGCTCACGGTAAATTCAAATTGAATTTCGCACGTAAGTAAACTAAGGCCCGGTTCCTATATCCACGAAACGCCTCGTTTTGCCTACGGACGGTTGATTTTTGACATTTGTTCCATAGAGAATCTGTCAAATTTTAACCGTCCGTAGGCAAAACGAGGCGTTTCGTGGATATAGGAACCGGGCCTTAGAGGTGCGAGCCCCTCGGCATGAGAGGCGGAGGTCGAACCACTGGGCCACCACGACTTCTGACATGACATGAGTCTATCGATACACACATCTCCCCGCAGCTTCACCTGCCCGTTGTGCGCCCGCGTGTTCGTCCGTCGCGGCGCGCTCGCCGCGCACATGCTCGTGCACGCGGCGCACAAAGCGCACGAGTGCGCCCTCTGCCCCGCGCGGTACTATACGAGGAAAAGCCTCACCACTCATATGAGGGGACACGAGGGGCGCCCGCCCAAGATTGCCGTCTGCCATCTCTGTGGAGCTAGCTTTAAGGTATAGTACATTATTGCCGTGGCCGGGAAAGTAGGTCTTTGCAGGCTGAGTATTGGTTTTTAAAAAAAAATTGCCCTTTAATATGTACGAAGCCTGCAAAGCCTTTCACGTGCCGAGGCTTATATAGTGCTTTTCTCAAAAATTAAAAAAAACCTTGATATTAGGTATTCATAATACAGCATTGACACGCACGCAAAGGTAGTCAAGTACTTACAACAAATCCAATGGAACGCCAGTCTTATTTCGTATTCACCGATATTTGACTTTAACAGACACACTAACACGGCAAGTTAAAAACTCGCATGTAGATTTCTCATTTTTTATAAAAATTAAGACCTTTTATTAATTTTTAAACCAAACTAGTAAACTATTTTTTTAAATTCCGTTCTGAAATACATTGCGCTGTTTCAGACACGGACAAAAACGTTTGGTTTCGCGTCAATTGACAGATACAGAACATGCAGACTTGGCTGTTTGAAAATTCCTTCGCGTATTTATCAGTTTTAAAAAAAAGTACCTGTACGATAATGAAATTTCATACAACATTCCCTGCGCTTATACATGCCGCGGAAGTAAATTCATACAAATTTCCGGGGCATGCAGTTGAGTTTTTTTTTTAATTTTTCACTGATCGTCAATGACACACTTTGCGGTCTGATAGAAAGCAGACAATGACGAGTTTCCCGGCCATTTTTGAGAAAAGTACATTTTCAATACAGTAAATATTTCGATACTTATTTACCTTGCAAGAAGTTCGTCATTTCCGAACAAGCGCTTTTTACCTTCTGCTTGAGTTTGTTGCGGCGCTTCTTCTCAAGCAATGGGTCTAGGAAGCGCTGGTAAATTCTTTTTCTGACGTGTAAAAGAGCCCCTATGTACCAATTTGCTGAATAAATGATTGAATTTGAATACCCAACTGCGCTTCTAGGAGGGTTATGATTTTCGAGTGTATGTATGTATATTTCTTTGACACGCTGTGTAGCCTAAATGGCTTGATGGATTTTAGCATGCGAGGTGTAGTTGGATTCGTCTTAATTGTGTCTTGAGAGTGACACTGGACCCTATTTTTGGGGGCTAAATTTGAAAAGAATATTAATGAAGTTTTTCAAACTATATCGTGTGACATATCAAATGAAAGTACTATGAGGATCTCAAATATATATATTTTTTTTGTCAATAATTTTCGAGCTATTTAAGAAAATATTATCTCCGAAACCATTGGACCTAAAATTTTGGAAAAAATACGGAGGACAGTTATTCACCTATAGATTACAGGAAAATTATTAAGAAGTCCATGGTATTTGAAATCTATCATATAAAAGAGCTTATCCGGTGAAACGGTTTGAAAATGGCGTCATTGAAAATAATCAAGGTTCGGAGCCCTCCCCACGCGAGTTTAACTCGCTTCGTGGCCGGTTTTTTTTCAAAAATGGATTTATTGTATTTTGATATACCTGTAGGCGGTACAGCCTACAGGTTTTGGTAGGCCTCCAACAAGATGGAGCGACGACCTCGTGAAGGTCGCGGGAAACCGGTGAAAGCAAGTAGCACAGGACCGGTCTGAGTGGCGAGCCTTGGGGGAGGCCTAGGTCCAGCAGTGGACGTCTTTCGACTGAAATGATGATGATGATATACCTGTCAAAAGACTGTTCGAAATCTTGCTTTTATAGGCCGTGTCCACCGCGTGGCACGGGACCTGGGGGGGTAGACCTTATTTTCTTTAGACCATGATGTAAATATGTGGCGGATCACCATTTTCACCATCAGATCCTCAAATCAAGATTTGAAGATCTGATGGTGAAAACATACATTTGGCGCCCAACGTGGGGCCAAATGTAATGTAGCCTTCTGCGCATGGCGTCAGGATAGCTGACCGTAGGCACGACAACTATTCTGACGCCTTGCGCAGGAGGCTACATTACATTTCCCCTAGGCCGAGGTCATTGCGTCGGTTTGTAGTATGAAAGGTTTAGTAAAATCTGCCCTAGTTAGGACTGGGTCTTTTGTCAGTATGTCCTTAATATTTTTGAAGGCTTCTGTTTGCTCTTATCCCCATTGAAATGCTTCTGTTTTCTTTAACAGATTTACCAGCGGTGTTGCCACGTCACGGTGATTGTTAAGTTGAAAGAAATTTATGAGAGCATCTTTTATTTCCAGGGAAATAGCAAGCTGAACAGACATCTTCGATCTGTCTGTGAAAAGGCGAAGTTGGAAGAAGAACTTTCAGCATACTACACTCAAGAATAAAACTATTACGTATATCACAAACTGACTCATTATTTATTCACCTGGAGAGTTATGGTATTTTCAAATTCAAATTCAACCATTTATTCAGCAAATTGGCCACATTGGGGCACTTTTACACATCAGAAATAGTTACTTGTTATGCAAGGCTGCAAAGTTGTTGTTTGCTGTGAGTGCGTGATTGAGACCCGAGTGAACGAAGGATTCTAGGGTTGAACCACGAGCGAAGCGAGTGGTTCAAATATAGAATCCTGAGTGTAACGAGGGTTTCAAGGCACGAGACAGCAAACGACTTTGCTGCTGAGCGCAACACAAAATTTTTCACCTCACGCGCGATTTTTCGGGAAGAAGACTTAGTTCGGCGTCACGTACAGTTTGTGCTAACTCTGGAGGAGTTAAATTCGTATCGTCATCGCTAGAATCGCTCATATTCTAAATTACAAAACCAGCAATCTAAAACTTTTTTTTTTAATGTTTTTTTTCCCGGAGGTTGCGTTCCAAATCACTCTTACTCGTACTTCAAGATTCAATTATTCATTGAATACAGTTAAAATATACACATATTTAAGTATTTTTGTGATAAAACATAGTGAAATAATGAAATACATCTGAAACGGTGTATTATTAATATAATTTTATTAATGATGATATTAAGTAAATTGAACCTTTATTTTAATAAAACTCTCACGACGAATTGCGTTTCAGAACGTATCGTTGTTTTTTTATTGTGACAGTGGCGTCATGCGTCGTTCGAATTTCAAAAACACTTTCCACGCTAGCGGATGAAAACAACTTTTGCGCTCGGATATCAAGCTGCAAAACGACCACTTTCGAGCCAGTGAGGTGAAAAAGAATTTACCAGCGCTCCCTAGACCCATTGCTTGAGAAGAAGCGCCGCAACCAACTCAAGCAGAAGGCCTTTTTTCAAAATTTCCACATAGTTACAAAACAGTTCTTACCATTTAACTATAAAAAAATCCTAGTGAAAATACGCTGATTACTGTGAAGAAACGTCGAAAGGTTTATTTTACCTTACAAACATTTATTTATTAATATTTGAGAAGGCTGTGAAATAAGTTTTTTCAAAAATTAAATTTTTGGGGCAAGCTTTTTTTGCTGACTGTACTTTTCTCTGTAAATCCTTCATCTACCCTTCAAGACGAATCAAACGAGCCCAGATTCGATCGGTTCATGTAGTTTTATTACGGAGTTCCTATGGCCACCTTCCAGCTCCATCATCAGATCAGCTCCACGTCATCATAATATTGCATTGTCACGCGATTTACATATTCGTGCAAAATTTCAGCTCAATCGGAAATCGGGAAGTGGGTCAAATTTAACTTGCAAGATTCCATTACATAGTTACATAGTCGACCTAATAAAAGCGTGTTAAAAATAAAGGACAACCATAAAACAAAACTCTATTTATTTAGAAATATAAGATTCTTATGTACATAGTTAACACGACATTACCGTGAGCCAAATATGTATTAAGTCTATTTTTGGATTTAGATAATAGGGATGACGACAACTTTTTTCCTTAGTCTATCAGGAAGATCATTGAAAAGTATTGGACACGTATTTTTCTTTTTTCACGTAATCAAACTTATACGGAGATATATTGAGTTGAAATGTCGCGTGACGTCACGGTTAGGTATGATTTATACCTAACGGTGACGTAGTTAGCCCCCGCTCTCCAACTTTAATGCGTCTTAACTTGGTCATTCTTTGTTAATTTGATAAAACAAAAAATACGTGTCTAATATTTTTTATTACCTGACTGACGGACTAATTAGAATTTCGATTTCTTCACCCTGTCGTCATCCCTATTTTCAATATGTACGTATTTATTATACTAGCTAATTTCATACAAAATATTACTTGATGAAGTTGAAATTTGGTTTTATACAATTTTAACCAAAATTTTTAGTTTTTTTAGGACTGTATCAAGTTGAAACATTGCAAAGCCGCATAAGCCACAAGACTATATCCATCCATACATTCCACTATAATCTTGTTCAGAATATCACTACATCTTTTTACAACACAAACAGTTACATTTTCTTGTATCTTAGATATTTCTTTATAATTGGGATTCCATTTCTTCCTCCACAAATCTGTCAAGGAACTCCTTTTTGTTACAACGCCATCTTCTTGTGAATTTTGGCTACTCATTTGACTCGACACGTTTTTTGATTTCATATATCTTTTCAAAAATATCTCCAATGTATGAAATATGTAACATATATTCTCTATTTCTGCTATGTTTGTCAGTTCGTAAAGGCTTTCTTGGGTGAGATTCGGGTGGAGTTTTTCTAGTATATCCGTTATGTTTTCTATAGAGTGTCGTAGTATATGTTTTGATTTGTTTAGCAGAATCAAACGATGCATATTCTCATCCTTGATTAATAACTGTAAGAAAATGTGTTTTTTTTAGCAAACATATTGTATATAATATATACTATCTTCTGCCCGCGACTTCGTCCGCGTGGAATTGGGAAATAGCGTTCCCGCGGGAACTATGCGTTTTTTTTTCAGGATAAAGAGTAGCCTTTATGTTGACCAGTGCTATAAACTTTGGTATGGGGGTCCATACCAAATTTTGTTGCAATCCGTCCAGTAGTTTTCAAGTTAATCCGGACATACATACATACACATTTTTTTTTCTAAAAATCGTCATTTTGTGTTCTGTATCGTTTATATAGTCCCCTCGACTTGATAGTTTCTTTTAATTTTCAAGTTTCAGACGCGACTTCTTCTACAGACTTATTACCATAAATAAAAGGGTCTTTTCAGTCTTATATTTTAACCACAACAGCCTGTTTACGTCCCACTGTTGGGCACAAGCTTCCTCACATCACTAGAGTATTTGGGCTATACTCCCACGCGGGTCCAGTGCGTATTGAAGATTTCACATACATCCTTGAAATTATTTCACAGATGCGTGCAGGTTTCCTCACTATGTTATCCTTTACCGAAAAGCTCCAGCCTTAGTCAGACTAAGACGCGGTGATATGTAAAATTTTCGTGATTAACTCCTCCGAAACGGCTCGACCGATTCTTATGAAATTTGGAGTATATGTTCAATAGGTCTGAAAATAGGACGTAAGCTATTTTTCAAACAAAAAAAAATCTAAGGTGGGACGAAGTCCGCGGGGTCAGCTAGTCTAATATACCTATACAATTCTCGTGTCACAGTGTTTGTAACCAAACTCCTCCGAAACGGCTCGACCGATTCTTATGAAATTTGGAGTGTATGTTTAGTAGGTCTGAGAATAGTATGTAAGCTATTTTTCATACCCAAAAATCTAATGCGGTACGAAGTCCGCGGGGTCAGCTAGTTTTTATATACAAGAAGATATATTATAGACATAGTTTTTGCTCACCACATTCTCATCTAAATTGGCTCCTTCGTGTATGTTTCGTATCAAGCTGTTGACGGTATCTAGTAATTCTTCTAAAAACGACGGGTAGTGTTCTTCTTCATGTAGTTTGTCTATGAGTTGGCCTAAAACCTATAAACATAATCATAGTCATAACAATTGACAACTTTTTTTTTAACTACTACTACTACAGCCTATTTGCGTCCCACTGCTGGGCACAGGCCTCCTCTCATCACGAGAGGGTTTGAGCCGAGTGCGGATTGGGGACTTCACACACATCTTTGAATTACTTCGCAGATCCGTGCAGGTTTCCTCACGATGTTTTCCTTCACCGAAATGTTCAGTGGTAAATTCAAACTGAATTTTGCACATAAGTAAACTTGGAGGTGCGAGCCGGAATCGAACCCCCGACCCTCTGCATGAGAGGCGGTAGGTCGAACCACTAGGCCCCCGTTTCATTTTTTTTAACACGCCTTTTTTATTAGCTAGTCAAGAGTAGCCCTCTTAGCCCACAACCACGCAAAATAGGCGCATATAGACGTCGAGTTTCGAAAAACCAGCGCCCCGCCTACTAGAGATCTTCTACCATCTAAAGTCCCGCGCCTTCACATTTCAAAACGCTTCAATGTATTTAAAAGCACCACCAACACTCTCAACACATGTGTGCGTGCTGAGACAGCCATCAACTATGCGTTGAGAGTGTTGGTGGTGCTTTTTAAATAATGATAAAAAAATTGAAGCGTTTTGAAATGTGAAGGCGCGGGACTTTAGATAGTAGAAGATCTCTACCACTTAAGGTTCGCAATTCTATGTCCAACAGTGGACGTCTTTCGGCTGAAATGATGATGATGATCCTAGGGGGAAAGGTAGGGTGGAAGTCTAAAAAAGTGAGGATAAATTATTAATGATTACCAGTGAAATTTCGTTAGTAATGTCATCAGAAACTATCGGTGCTTGAACTATGTAGCTGTACAGGCAGTGAGCTGACTGATTCAACCAGGAACCTGACAGCTGGGAGTACTGAGATGCTGTAACAATAGAATAAATAGGTAAAACAGGTTATGTGGACATTAAATGTAAAATAGCAATAGGTTTAAGTGGGTTTATCCCGAAAGTTGGCAACGTCGCATATAGCTGTCAAATGTTTCGCTGTTTTTATTAATTTCTCAATATTGCTGAATTAAAAAGGAAGATATCATTCTATGGTTGAATGACGCGTCTCGTTTTATATTTGTTGGTTAGGCATTCAAATGATAAGATTACATTAAAATGCATGGAAACTGTGATAGAAAGTTTTCAAAAGATATTACTTCCATAATACTAAAAAAATCGTGTTTCTTCTATATATAATGTTTTATTCAACCATAGAGCGATAATTCATGTTTTCATTCAGTAATCTTCAGAAATTAATGAAAACAACAAATTATTTGACAGCTATTTGCGACGTTGCCAACTTTCGGACTAAACCCTCTTAATGTAAAGTAACAATAGGTATAAGTGTAAGGGTGAGTTCATTCAAGCACAGTTGACGGACTCCTGGTCGTTAAATATGGCCGCCGAGCTGTCATTCCATACAGAAACGTCATTTTACTTATTAAACTTATTTAATATACAGTTTAATGATGTACCTATTTATCTTATATCCAGTTTTATAATGTAAATATTTGATATATACAGTTATAATTAAAATTGATTTGATTTGATTGTATCCCATTGTAATAGTACATACATTACAGGCCTAGGGTGGTGAATTCGTAAATGTCCCAGATCGCAGGTTTCTGTGTTCCGCGTAGCGGGCAGAAAATCCCACTTTACGGCCAAGGGTGATGTAAAATAGTTAACGTTAACTTTAACGGACGGTTTGAATCAACTCACCGTAAGACCAAGGTTTCATAGGATTTTTAGGTTTATTTTTACGAAGCATGTAGTTTTACCGGTGCTGAGCACCGGTGAAACCACAATGCTGGGCACTGACCTCCCGTCACGATAGGGTTTGGGCTATAAGTAGTCCCCACGCGGGGCCAGTTCGTATTGGGGATTTCACAAGATTTTTTTTAATTACTCCGCAAATATGTGCGAAATTCCTCACAATATTTTCCATCATCAAAAAGCTCAGTCGTAAATTAAAATTAAAATTTGGACATAAGTAAAAACATAAATACACGCAGAGATTAACAAAAATGCGAGCAGCGTGGCCAAAACATCGGAATTTAGAATACTTACTGGTTTTAAAAGAACTTCTTGTCTGTGAATCGCTTCTATACCCCGAATCTGTTGAATACCCTTCCGTGTTCCTTCTGTCCTTCTTATTCAAATATGATCTTATTTTATTTAATTCTTCCAATACTTTAAAAGGCACTTTTACTATTTGTTCATCTTCTTCACTATCAGTTTTTTCTATGTCCATTTCTTCATATTCTTTAGGATTTTCTATATGTTCTATTGTCATATCTTGTGGTACAATATCATTTGGTAACTCGATTATATGTTCAGTATTTTGCGTTTTTTCAATAGCTTCATTCATATTTTTATTATTATCGTCGTCTTTAGGAGCTATTTTATTATGATTATTGTATTCTATATCAGTTGTTACTGCTATTTGATTATTATCATCAAATTGAGTTTCGTTCTCTTGGTTTAGATCACCTCTTATATATTTTTCAGATATAAAGAACTGTTCTTCTTGCGTTTGACTTACATGAGTATAATCTTGTGTGAAACCGTGTAAGGTATATAGTTCAGTTGCTTGAGAATCTATGTTGTTATCAGGAATCTTCAATATCAGTTCAGCATTGGGAGCGCTATAGCAGAATGTGCTATTCGAGTTGTTTATATCTATTTGACTGTCGCAGAATGTTAACTGACTTGAATTATGTTGATTTAGAAATGGCTGAAAAGTATTAAAAATATAATAATAATTGAGAAAAGGATAAGTACATTTCTTATTGTTAAGAAACCTGCACGGAATAGGTACTATTGGAGACACCAACAGCGAGAGTGAGTATGTCAAAAAATGAAATTCTTTGACAGTGAAATGACTTCTTTGCTTTTAAGTAAATGGTCCCAGCATCACCCCAGGGTTGACTGGTAGAAAATGCTTGTAGCAGTGCAAGTCCGCCTTTTGTGTTAATTTTGCCGTTGAGTGCATAGTGTGTATGCCTCCTAAGTACGTAGTTTTTATTTAAAAACGATGTGGCAACATTCGGTGTTCCCTCTCTTCTATACCTCGGCTTGCTAATGGCGGACGTCTCAATATCTATATTTTCATGGCTTTCATGGCTGATGATAATTGTATACTATTATCGTGTGTTAAAGACATTATAGTAATCCTTTTGCATCACGTCCATCTTTTATTTAAACATCAATCAGCCTACGGGACCCACGGAGTGCCTCTTCAACATTTTGTACATTGCATTTTTATGTTTGTTTGTGCAGTTTAAATAAATAAATAAAATCTACTGATATTAAATTTTTGTTTGTTTTTAGGATTCCCAACCTCAAGAGGTAAAAACGGAACCTTTATAGGATCCTTCGTGTGTCTTTCCGTCCGTCTGTCACAGTCGGTTTTCTCGTCCGCTGTCGGTTGACAAAGATTAAATATTTGTTTCTTCGTAATGAAAAAAAACAAAAACTAACGAACCGATTAAAAAAAATCTTACACCAGTAGAAGGCTACATTATTCCTGAATGACATACCACAACAGCCTATTTATGGCCCACTGCTGGGCACAGGCCTCTCATCACGAGAGGGTTTGGGCCCAACTTGGGGTTGGGTCCCCACGCGGGCCCAGTGCGGATTGGGGACTTCATACACATCCTTGAATTACTTCGCAGATGCGTGCAGTTCCTTTTCCTTCACCGAAAAGCTCTGGGTAAATTCTAATTGAATGTCGCTCATAAATAATTTTAGAGGTGCGAACCACTAGACTACCACGGCCTGAATGACATAGGCTACATTTGATCCCATTTTTTCAGCTGGATCGTGACCTGCGCGGGCGCTGACTACTTAGTATGTAATACTTGGTACGTAATAAATAAGCGTACAACCGGAAATATTAATTTTTAAACGCATCTTGAAAGATAACTCGATTTTTGAAAAAAAAAACCGTCTGGGGCTATATGTGTTGTGTGTATATTTCTTTCGCACACTCTGTAGCCGAAACGGCTTGATGGATTTTAGCTTGCGAGGTGTGGTTTGATAAATTTTGATTTTAAGTGACACTGGGTGTATCAAAATGTGATGTCCAGAGGCTATATTCGAAGTCTTAAAATAGGGATCTCCCTGTTCCCTATAGGATCGCTCACGCGTCAAGTTGAACTCCTATAGAGATTTATCAAACCAGACCACGCAAGCTAAAATCCATCAAGCCGTTTCGGCTACAGAGCGTGCGAAAGAAATATACACACAACACACTTGAGAAACATAACTCTCCTTCTGGCGCAGTCGGGTCATAAGGTGTAAGATAACGTATCCAATAAGTAAGTCAGACGCATCCTGTAGTTAAAGAATGACGAGCGGGCGAAGGTCGCAGGAATACGGTGGATCCGATTATGGCACAGGACCGGTCTGATTGGCGAGCCTTGGGGAAGGCCCATGGGTGTAGCGAGGTTCTCACCCAGGGGGTGGGCTGATAATTCTTTTCGGGGCATTTTGTATGGAAAGACCAGATCCAGGGGGGACAGCTAAACCCCCCCCCCCCCCACACTGCTCGTACCTCGCTACGCCCATGGGAGGCCTAATGTGCTGCAGTGGACGTGATTTTGAAAAGCTCTCAAAGTAGGTATACCTTTGTAGTAACGCATTTGACTGCAAGACTAAGTAGGTAGGTGTATCTTGTGTATTGTCGCTAATTATCGCGATTTCTACATCGAGGCGAGTGTAAACGAGACTTAACGATTTTTTGTACTGGTATTACGAATGAAGTAACTTGGGCGGGAATCGCTATGATTTCTGACAGCTAGGAGTTCGCCTGTGAGTTGCATAGAGGCGGCTAGGGGAGAGTGAGAGTAATGTGGTAAAAGAGAGCTAATAAGTAAGTTGAGACAATTAGAGGTACTGTACAGACATTCAGCGATTGGTAAGTGCTTTCTGATTGTTCAACTATGACGGAGACGCTGAGAGGTGATGCAGTATAAGAGTAGAGTAAACTAGAGTCACGGTGGATTGGGAAGGTCTATGGGCAAGGTGGAGGACCCTCCAAGGGACAAAGAGATCCCTTGTTATGTTGAGAGGAGTAACTCCGCATAGGCTGAAGATCGGGTTAGGGATAGCCCGGTCTGTCGGCCAACGGCGGCTCTCAACTATGAATAAGAGAAAGATACTAGTAAAGATGCTGCACCCCTCGGCGTGCCCCTCAGAGATTGTTGCCTAGGTCTATACTATGTATGAACCCTTATTTCATTATGCCCATACATACATGCATACATGAACATACAGACATTTATATTGTTAAGACATGTATCTTTATTTTATTAATACAAAATATATCCCAAAATTAGTAATTTAAAAATACCTGAATATTTATCGATGTGTTTTCGGTTGCTTTTGGCAGTTTCAAAGTACTCTCAATTATTGCAGAATTCTCATTTACAACGGCAGGCCTAGACGCAGCTTTGAAATTTTCTAAAATTGTTGGACTCATTTCACTATTTTCATTTTCTGTATTTGCGTTTAAGTGATTTAGTTTAAAATTTATATGATTGTGATTTTTAGCGATTTCTAATAGATTTTGTTGATTTTCTTCAGCTATATCGTCGTGAAAGTTAAAATCATCGCTGCATACAGTTTCGTTTGGATCTGATTCCATGTTGATTTTTCTTTGTAACTGTATTAAATAGTCTTCCATTGATACATCCATTGGTTTGGTTTTTATTACAGATATAGCGACGGCTAAACGATATTTCTGAGAAATGTGGTTCACTAGAAAAAAAGCAATTTTTACGATCATGTCAACAATGTATTTGTGTTTTGCAAAAAAAGTGCTCCTTAACTTACCATATTCATCAAAACTCATTTTTGTGAATTGTAATTAATTTTCTCATAGAAAGAAACACGAACATAATGTCAATACTCTAATCGAAGTGATCAAAAATATGTTTCAAAGAAATCTACAACTTTCTTCGATTTACTGCCGAAATAAATTCTGAATTTCGCGATTTTCGCGCCAACGAACTTTTTAAATTCGTGAATTTTCTTGAGGCACTGGAAATTAGTACCAAACTGCCAATGTCATGACAGACTTTTTTTTCACCACTGACCGAAAAGTTTTCAACAGTGCAAAAAATATTTGAAATGGACTTTTTATCGATAACGATAGTCAACTTCAATGACAGTTTGTCAACAAATCATGTCCATTTTTATCAATATGCATTTAAAACTTTTCGAAGCCTCATTAAATGGCATTATACACCATTCTCTTCGGACTGAGTCTGTTCTTGATAGCTCTGGTCGTGGCTATTATCAAGAAAATGTTCTTCCACTGGCGAGAGGAGCAAAAAACAGAAAGAATGATTGTTTATGAAGAGGAACACCCTGGTATTTATCTCTTGATTTCTTACGTTAGGTTTGCCGCGTTTGCATGAACGTAAAACGTAACGTAGTAGTATACTATGATAAAAATATACCTATAGATTTTTCATCCTTGCAATAAGCAATTTTCTCTGTAGAATGATCATTGATTTAGCCAACAACTTTGCTCCTTTGCTTGCGTGGAATACTTTACTTTAGTCCAAATTTCAACAAAAATAATTTAGAACTTTCAATGTGAAAAGGTCTCGTTGCGTTGGCTACTGCAGCTACTATAAAGCAACTAATTATAATTACTATTCCATCACCAAGTTACAATCATTTGTTACAGCTGTAAGTATTATAATATATGCAGAGAAATGCATAATAAGACGTCGACAATACGCAGAAAATCAGAACATTTATGATGTAATAACAAAAAGTGACATAAGTTTAACGAAACAGGGCGATTTCGAGTCCGTGTCTCAAGTTAAACTTAATAACAACGTCTCTAATTATATTATTGAATAGATAAATAAAAAACTAAAAAAGTTCACAACTGTTTATTTCACTAAACTCACTTAAAAAGAACCTTATTTTTACAGTTTCAAATGAGTTTCAAATCTTTAGCTTTTTTTTTATTAATCTGATTCAGATGCATCACTTATAGGTTTTTTTTGCTGTTTAATTATATTTCGAATTTTTCCTTCTATCATCATATTGTGCCCCTGAGCCAGTCATGCATTCAATGCCATAAACACTGTTTATTTTTATATAATCACTCTCAGACAGTAAGTCTTCATGTTGGCCGAGAGATTTCATAATGCTGCCATCAGGGTCCTGAAAAAAAAATTGAGTAAGTGTTACCAGTAATTGAAAATTAAATCCCCTTAATTTTCATTTCATATAATAGTACTTAGTTTATGTAACTGCTACATATTATAATAAAAGACCTTAAAACACGAATGTGGTTTTATGAAACGAACCGTGTGTTAAGGCCTAATTATACATGTACAGTTGAATACACAACTTTGTCAACACTCATTTTATAAATCCTTCAAAAACGGTTTCACATTCGATTTTCGATTGCAAGCATAGACTAATTAGAGCCGACATTCGAATTACCAACGAGCTTTCGTTTTGACTACATCAAGAATTGGCTATGGGTGAAAAATGACAATGTGCTCGATTATTATTTTTAAGGATAGGAATAACCTTCCGTATCAAGAGAAAAAAATCTCAGAATTTTCCGTGCCGTAGATTCTGCGTAAAAATTAAAATTGGTTTTGCGTTATGACGATTGAAATAAAGGTGTTTCCTTGGTCCAAGTATGCAGCACTACTTCTTGAAAAAAAGTGTTGACACTATTGACATTATTGAAACACCTTTATTTCAATCGTCATAACACAAAATCAATTTCTTTTTTGTACGCGAAATCGACGGCACGGAAAATTCTGAGATTTTTTTCTCTTGATACGGAAGGTTATTCCTATCCATAAAAAAAATCGAGCACATTGTCATTTTTCACCCATAGCCAATTGTTGTTCGAAGACGTTCTAAATTTGAACGTCATTACTAAATGGGATTCGACATTGTAAAGTGAATTTTACATTATGACCACAAATAGCTTTGACGGAACATGCTATCATAGCCGATATTTGAACGCATCATAGAGGATTCATGATATGGGTACAGTGCAGATAATAGCACATTACAGACCTAGGGTGGTGAATTCGTAAATGTCCCAGATCGCAGGTTTCTGTGGCCCGAACCGAAGGTGAGGGACATAAATATGCGATCTGGGGCTTTACAAATTACCGCCCGTGGTTTGTCAAAAATTTTACGTCTCGCCTTGGCCAAGAAGTGAGATTTTCTCTCCGCGTAGCGGGCAGAAAATCCCACTTTATGGCCAAGGGTGATGTAAAAGTTACTTTCTACCTGATCCTTGTAAGTGGCGACTGAAGCAATGCCACTCCTGCCGACTTTTCGCCAGTACTGCCAGGCAGGGTGGGTAGCGCTCTTGAAATCGTACTCGAGCGGGAAGGTGGCGTCACTGCGGATCTTCTCGAAGTGATGGAGTTTATCTGGACATTAAGCACATTGATTTCCGTTTATTACATACTAGACATTGCGAAAATTACAAAGTTAAGGAGTAAGTAAAATACTCGGTATCTTACGGGGCATTGGCTATAATACTGATTAAGTTGCATAAATTATAGGTGAAACAAGTTTAACAGATATTGAATAGCATAATATTTGGACCATGGAAGTAGTATTGTATACCTGGAACTATCACTGGCCAAAGTCCCTTCCATTTATTATAGAGCTCTAAAACTTGGGTGCATCTCTTTCTAGGCGACGGCAATGAGTGAAAATAAACTCATTAGAAAATCTAGACAGTTTTGAAATGAAATGAAATGAAAAATGTTTATTTGGCAAACATAAAGAATGAGATAAAATACAAAATTAAAAAGAAACCACTTATACACGGTGGGTCAGAAAATATGGCAAATAATTAACCCACAGTATCGGTTATCGATTCTAAGTATATTGTATAGGTCTTTAATTTTTTTTGAGTTGGTAAAAAAAAATTGTATATGGGATTGGTTGTGTGAGCGACGCCTGAATCCTATACAAAAAAATTTTTTTTACCAACTCAAAAAAAATTTAAGACCTATACAATATACTTAGAATCGATAGCCGATACTGTAGGTTAATTATTTGCCATATTTTCTGACCCACCATGTATAGAAAACAGAAAACATTACTTACATCGAACTTAAAATAATTTGAATTCTTAAAATAAAATAAAGTAACATTACATTAGTTTGCCAAAATGGTCTTCACTCAGCATTGTTGTCTCGAATTTCGCGTGCATTTTGGGTCAGGGTCGCTTACTACTTCCATGGCATTTGGCTTGATGATCAAAGACATGAAGGTTGAGCTCACCAGCGCGTATGTGCCTCAAATGCACGCGGACATATTTGTCGCGGTCGTGGCGTGACAGCTCGAAGTAGAAGCCCAGCATTGCCATGACCATCATGGCGGCGTGCTGCCGGTGTTGCCCGCCTTTCAGCAGCTCTGATGCACCGAAGAACTAAGGGAAATTTGATGTATCAGCGTGAGCAAAGGACTCAATCAAGGTAAAGATATTGTTCTTTAAATTTGACTGATCACTGGCAGCTCCATCCAATGGAATCAGTGTGTTGCTGAACTTTAAAGCGAATAGAGGAAACGGGGGTGACAGGTTCGAGGGAATGTGCTTCGAACTTGGTTTACCAAGGGTTACGGCGAGTGAAGGAGAGAAGGAGGAGGATTGAGTCTAGGAAGCGCTGGTAAATTCATAGCTATCAAATCAAAAATTATTGATTTGATTTATACGTCATTTAAAGAAATATTTTTAAATGATTTCCATGATAAAAACTTGATTAAATCTTGAAATGAAACCAACGGCAGATCAACATTATGTATTCGATTGAGAATTATCAAACACGGCTTCATTATGGCTAGAATACAACTTTCCTTTGCCGCTTAGCTTAGATGCATACTTTCTAAGTCTGTACACTCTAGATACAAGTCACTTAAAAGTTAAAAGGAATAATACTTATAGGTACTTATACTGGCTATTAACAGTAAATCACAGCCGAGGCAATTTGACGTACCTACTAAAACTACTAATAAAAATATCTAATTATTAATCATACATACTCATTGGTGTTATTCTTTATTTTATTTAAAAAATATATGTAAAATGGCTTTTAAGAACATTTTGTACGACACTACGCATACAATATGGATCACAGACATTTAATTTAAAGTATATTTATCACTGTATGAAACCACTTCTGTATCACAAATGATAATTTTATATTGCAGCATTAAATGGAAAATAGTCAATTCCATTTAGGTACGCTACGATTTCGTACTTATTATTTTCTAATATGTACTAAGAGTTGTAAATATAATTCAAATTCACTTTAGTTTAGTACTCGGTCTGTTTGAGGCTGACATGACTCGATATCCATAAAAACACGAAATCCAATTATTATTATTAGGATGTCATCGTAAAATATCAGCACTAGTAACTCAACGTTATATACTTAAACTTCAACAAATATTCTCTTTTTATCAAAAAAAATACCTGTATATAATCAAGTAATTCAATTGAAACTGTCCAATAAAGTTTCATATGTTACATGTCAATAATTGAAGGTTTATTTATTCACGACATTAAAGAGTAAAAAGGAAAGGTACTACATCGCAAAAAGTGTGAGCTATGTCCCTAAGAAGCCCTATTGGAGAATGTTCTATAACATAACTGAAGATATAAGATTCGTTGCAGAGGTGCATCTCCATATTAACCGATATCCAATTTGTCTTTAATATTTACTTTTTATACTATCCTCAAATAGAGCTCTAGATTCTGAAATCAGAAACCTTAAATTACACTCAAAAATTTTAAAGATATACAATTAGACATTTGTAAAGAAACATATTACTTACTTAGTGGCTAAGGAAGCATCACTATCAAAAAAAATCCTACCTGAACACAGTTATTCTAAAACATTTCTTCAATGGCTGCAGCTTCGTTCAGTTCCGAATCCATCCTTCTTCTTTTTGCATATTTCAACCTCTGTCCGTAAATCTTCTTCGTGATTCCGGACCATTTCGACAGAAGCTCCGACATCTTCGTTTCAAACTCCTCCCTTGGACAATCCATGTTGTCTTCTAGCCAGGTCAAAGCAGCTTGACATTCCGCCACCATGGTATTTTTCTCCATGGATGTTAAGGTCCCACCTTTATCAACCACGGATTGCTTTACACTGTAGATGTACGTCTCCAGCTGATTCCTCATTTCCATACGCAGATGATTCTCTTTATCTTCTTCTTTGAATATCTCGGCGTCGACCACCATCTTCTCAATCTCTTGCTGCTTCAACCTGTTGCTGTTCCGTATGATAAGGCTTTCCACATTCCCCGTACTCCGATCCTGAGCAGACACGCTTAGCACTCCGTTGAAATCTACGTCAAAAGTTACATCTATCTTAGCGATACCACGCGGCGCTGGTAGTATTCCATTCAAATCGAAAGCACCCAGCAAAATGTTGTCTTTGGTCTGCGTTCTCTCACCCTCGAAGATCTCTATGGTCATCGCTGTTTGATAATCGTCAAGCGTGGTCAACTCTTTGGTAACTCGGCAAGGTATCGGCGTATTCCTGTTTATAACTTTGAACATGATTCCTCTAGCCGCTTCTACGCCTAGAGTTAATGGCACCACGTCTATTAGAAGGAAATCTTTTATTCTATGATGGCCGCTTAAAATAGCCGCTTGTATAGCGGCTCCACTTGCGATCGCCTCCTCGGGGTTGACGGAAGCTGTCAAAGGCCTGCCATCAAAGAAGTCAATTAACATACTCCTTATCTTTGGTATCCTCGTACTCCCACCTACTAAAATTATGTGCTCTATATCCTTTTTCTTCATTCTAGTATCAGCTATGACCTGCTGCACCGGTTTCAACGTGTCAATAAACAGATCAGAGCAAACTTCCTCGAACATGGTCCTAGTTACCTTACTTTCATAGTTAATTCCGTTGTAGAGAGACTCTATCACGATCATGGCTTCAGTGACCGAAGTCAAAGATTTTTTAGCTTTCTCGGCGGCAGTTTTCAACCTTCGCAAAGCTTTTGTCCTTGCTGTTATATCGGTGTGGTATCTTTTTCGGAAATCCTCAGCAAATAATGCAACTAATCTATTATCAAAATCCTCTCCGCCAAGTCTAGTGTTCCCAGCTGTAGCTTTGACTACATAGAGAGAATTTTCACTGATGTTTAAAATAGTAACGTCTAGCGTGCCTCCTCCTAAATCATAAACCATCACATTCGTTCCTCCCTTACAGTTTCTGTCCAAACCATACGCTAAAGCAGCGGCGGTTGGCTCGTTTATAATTTTCAACACGTTCAAACCTGCTATAGCTCCTGCGGCCCTGGTGGCTTGCCTCTGAGCATCGTTGAAATAAGCCGGCACAGTCACAACAGCATCCTTCACAGCTTCTCCTAAGTACGCTTCAGCTATCTCTTTCATCTTACATATGATCATACTGCATATCTCTTCTGGCGCGAACTGCCTTTTCTGCCCTTTGTACTCAACCAAAATCTTTGGCTTGCCGTTACTGTTCAAAACGACGTAAGGCCAGTTATGTAGATCCTTTTGCACTCCAACATCATCATACTTCCTCCCAATCAACCTTTTCACACCAAAAACCGTGTTCCACGGGTTAAATGGCGCTAAGTTCTTCGCTTCTTCACCAATCGCACGATGCTTTTTAGTAAAAGACACGTAAGATGGTGTTGTTTTATTTCCCTGCGCATTTGCAATCACTTCAACCCGACCTTCCCTCCAAATTGCCACACATGAGTACGCTGTACCAAAATCAATGCCTATCACCACCATTTTTGTAAACAATCAACAAAACACATAACACAACAACACGTAACAAACAAGTTAAAATCCCTCAATTCCGAGGGAAAGTTTTCGCGCGGTTCTTTCGTTCAAACTAACGCGGGAGCGCGCCGCGCCTGTATATATACTTTCGCCCAATAGCGTTCGAGAAGTTTCGGGCCCCAGAATGTTCCCGCCAATCACGTAGTCGCGCAAGAAGAAGTTTCTGGAACAAGGTTGCCAGGTGAGTTGAAATAAACTTTGTAATATGTATCGAGTTTTTTTATACCATTTTTTGTGAACTAATTTTATAACAAGTAATTTTATATAAGAAGATAATTTATGAGTGCTGTTAAAACACTCTAAAACATATAGGGGTCAAGTATATAACTATCTATTATGTATTGTATGTGGGCATAGTTATACTAGTTTTAGGTTCCCCCTTCAAGTCAAAATATTATATTGTTAAATTATTATAGTATAACAACATATTGGTAAATCGACATACAAACGTATTCAAAAATCTCGGAAAATACATTTCTTTTATAAACTGGTATCCCAGTTCATTCTTTCCTCCATTGCGTCGTACCGAGCACGTGTATCTTCCGTCTCGCACGCACTCACGTTAAAATGGCCAATGTTTGCTAGCTGTCTCGCTCACTCTAACTGAATAATGTGTACGTTCAATGCCAAGGTTGGGCCAAAAAATAGGATGGCTTTACGATTTTATGTAATTCGAGTTGTTTTGTCGATTTATTGAGTACGGGAAGGCTAGAAATAAGTAGAAAAATTATATTATTATTTTGTAAAGCTTAGCTAATACATAGTTTGACCTGAAAATTGGTCTAGGTACTAATTAGAATTTTAGAGTAGGCATTGCTTCCTTTTTTTTTCTATTCTAATTCGTCCATCAGGACAGGCTATGCTATAGCCCAGACCATACTGCCTAGTCTTCAGTATTCTTGTAATAATTTCCGTGATATTGTGCTGTAATGTCTCCAGTAGCACATCATCTTTGTATAAATTTATTCCTTTGAGCTATACTCTAATACTCTGATAGTAAGTAATAACTTCAAGTTTTCTCTTTCTCATTATCGTATATTCAGGTAATAATGTCTTCAGTAGTTCCTTAACCAAATATTTGTCTATTCATGTAGGTATTAATGTCTTTAGTAGATTTAGCCGAGATTTTAGTCTTTTCCAGTGATAATGTCATCATTAAGTATATTCAAGCAGTCAAATCCAGTGATAAACTGTGAAAAGGCATTGCTTCCATCTTTGTTTATATGGATTGTAAAACCCAAAGCTATTTTACGACGTTTGAGTATACTTAAATAATGATCTAATGTCCTAGTTAAAACACATGGGTAGGTGAGGCCTAGAACTTTGAATTAACAACTAAGTAGGTAGTAAAATAGAAATCTGTTAATAATGGGCACATTTTGACGCAAGTGCGAAAAGTTCGTCATTTTATCACGAGTCCTCTAGTTGCTTACCTTGGCGCGATCAAAAGCGAGCGTTAACATTAGGGACGAGTGAAAATGTCAATCCATATTAATCAATATTTATCCATATTTCCATATTAATATTATAAATGCGAAAGTAACTCTGTCTGTCTGTCTGTCTGTTACCTCTTCACGCTTCAACCGCCGGACCGATTGAGATGAAATCTGGCATGGATATAGTTCGCGAAAACTTTTACTCACGCTCGCTAGGTGTCAAAAAACAAATGGCGCTCGCGCTCGTTCTAAAATGACAAACTTTCCGCACGCTAAACGGTATCGAAATGTATAACATTTTGCGTTTGCGTTGCGAGGACATTACATTACTATTTGATGCAAAAAAAGGATAGCGATATGAGTAGCGCGGCAGCATCGCTACAAAAACTCACCGTGGGCGAGGGCCCTTATGTTTAAGTACACACCCGTTTCCGACACCAACTTTTACGCAACTTTCACGCAGCGTCGCTACGTCGCTGCGTTACCTTTGCGTCAACGCTGCGTAACCGTTGCGTGGACGCTGCGTAACCGCTGCGTGGACTCTGCGTAACCGCTGCGTGGACGCTGCGGTATACACACCTGTTTCCCCCCCACTCGGCCCGTGACGTAGTCCGGGCTGTGGTCCAGCACCAGATAGTCGTCGTGTTTGTTGGCGTCTCGCTCCCATATCTCCTCCAGACGGACGCAGGTGTGCTTCTTTAACAGTTGGTTCACTTCGTCCAACCGCATTCGGACGTCCGCGATGTCAACTAGAATGGAATTTAATGAAATACATTAAGTACTCATTATTGAAGATCAAAAATCTATACCATCTATACTAATAAGTAGTGTAAATGTACGTCTGTCTGTTACCTCTTCACGCTTTAACCGCTGGACTGATTAAGACGGTATTTGGTATGATAGTTAGTTGTAATGGAGTCCCTAAAGGAGGGGCATAGGCTACTTTTTATCCCGGAAAAACGTATAGTTCCCGTGATAACTGAATTCTGTACCTATGGGTGGATTTAATAAAAAGCAGGTAAAAATGAAACTGAACAGAACAAACGTCACTTTGACGCTGCGTAAACGCTGCTCCTCAGACGCTCACAAACGTTACGTTGACAAATCGCTGCGTAATCGATGCATAAATCGTACATAATGTCAATGATGATGATGATGATGACGCTGCGTAACCGTTGCGTGGACGCTGCGTAACCGTCGCGTTGCCGCTGCGTAACCGTCGCGCCTTCTTATCGATCATATACCGCACCACGCCACGAGGCCAAAGGCGCTGCCCTTAAAACTCTTCGTTCTTCTTCGTTAGGACGAGCCACAGTAGTGGCATGCATACAGTCCATGATGATGATGAAGATGATGATGATAATGATGATAATAAATTATCGTTGTCAATCTGCGTATTCGTTGCGTGGACGCTGCGTAACCGTCGCGTGGCCGCTGCGTAAGCCGACATCTACTTACAGTTCCCCTTCTTATCGATCATATACCGCACCACGCCACGAGGCCAAAGGCGCTGCCCTTAAAACTCTTCGTTCTTCTTCGTTAGGACTAGCCACAGTGGCATGCATACAGTCCATGATGATGATGATGATGATGATGATGATGATGATGATGATGAAGGTGATGATGATAATGATGATAATAAATTATCGTTGTCAGTCTGCGTATTCGTTGCGTGGACGCTGCGTAACCGTCCCGTTGCCGCTGCGTAAGCCAACATCTACTTACAGTTCCCCTTCTTATCGATCATATACCGCACCACGCCACGAGGCCAAAAGCGCTGCCCTTAAAACTCTTCGTTCTTCTTCGTTAGGACTAGCCACAGTAGTAGCATGCATACAGTCCATGATGACGATGATGACGATGACGATGATGATAATGATGATAGTAAATTATCGTTGTCAATCTGCGTATTCGTTGCGTGGACGCTGCGTAACCGTCGCGTTGCCGCTGCGTAACCGTCGCGTGGCCGCTGCGTAAGCCGACATCTACTTACAGTTCCCCTTCTTATCGATCATATACCGCACCACGCCACGGGGCCAGCGCCGCTGCGTATAAAACTCTAAATTCTTCTTCGATAGCACCACAGTTGTGGGAAGGTTCTTGTGGCCGCCGCCGCCGTACGATTTGGGCTTCTCACGCTGTTTGTTTGGGTTTAACCTTGGTCTGAAAAAAAAAGTAGTCATGGACCACACGGCGGGCACGGCCTATTAAAAAGCACGATTTCGAATACGAACACAATTCGAATGAAGTCTCAATGTTTGCGTCCGAGGACTTGTTCCCAGTTCTACAGATTTCTTTTACAGAATACCATGTCTACAGATTTCTATTTCTACACATTCCCAAGTGTACAGATTCCCAATTTTACAGAATTTTATCTGTACATAATTCCAACTCTACAGATTTCTATGACTACAGATTCCCCATCCTACAGATTCTCTAATCTACGGATTCCCAATTTAACAGATAACCAATTACACAGGTTCCCAATTCTACATATTGTTTATTCCACAGTTTCTTATCCGACTACTATTTTACCGGTAAGGATCCACTCAGTCCGTTAGGTGTGAATGTAGGTTAGGTTCGTTAGTTATCTATATACGCCCGAAGGGCAAACTACCTAGAAATAGGGGCCCCGCGTAGCGGGGACCCGTCGACCCAGTCACATTCCTAAGTCTTTGCATATTCACGGACTGAGTGGACCCTTACCGGTAAACTAGTAGTCGACTGAGCCCGTGGGAAGCTATAGAATTGTGAATCTGTAGCGTTGGAAAGCTATAGAATTGGAAATTTGTAGTATTGGAATGCTATAGAATTGGGAATCTGTAGTATTGGGAAGCTATAGAATTGGATTTCTGTAGTATTGGAATGCTATGGAATTGGAATTCTGTAGCATTGGGAATCTGTAGATTTGGAATTCTGTAGTATTGGGAATCTGTAGATTTGGAATTCTGTAGTATTGGGAACCTGTTGACATGTTCATAATTCCGTCCGAGGACTTGGCCGGTTTTTTAATTAGTATTTTGAGAAATTAATAAAAACAGCGAAGCATTTGACAGCTATATGCGACGTTGCCAACTTTTATATGAATGAATTGTGCCGTGTGGTGCCGGCCTAGAATTGCACCACCCCCTCTCTTCCCGTGGGTGTCGTAAGAAGCGACTAAGGGATAAACCGGAGGATGGGCAGCAGCGTCCTCCGAGCACTACCACCTTAAAACTGCGGTCGCCAACCCGCCTGCCAAGCGTGGTGACTATTGGCAAATCCCCCCCAAGGGATAGACTTGGGAAATATGATGCCACAAGAACAGCCCAGACCCCTAGTCCCCGGCGGCCCTGCTATTCCTGGCCATGGTAGCGGCCATGGTAACGGCGGGGCAGGGGGTGCTATAGTGAATCCCCGGGTTCGGCCAGGCTACCAAAAACGACGACGAGCTGTCGGTAGGCCTCCAACAAGATGGAGTGACGACCTTGTCAAGGTCGCGGGAACGCGGTGGATGCGAGTGGCACAGGACCGGTCTGAGTGGCGCGCCTTGGGGGAGGCCTATGTCCAGCAGTGGACGTCTATCGGCTGAAATGATGATGATGATGATGATTTCGGAAACCCGAGGTTCATCTTCAGGATTATTTTTAGGCCTGAAAAATACATTTCGAAAAGTTCGTACTTGAGCTATATTCGAAGTCTTAAAATAGGGATACCTATCTCTGATCCCTATAGGATCGCTCACGCGTCGCGTGAACTTTAAGCAGCTAGATTTAAAGTTCAACTTGACGCGTGAGCGATCCTATAGGGAACAGGGAGATCCCTATTTAAGTCTTCGAATATAGCCCCTTATCGTTCGATGCCTTATTTTATTATATATGATGACAGATTCGAGTGACAAAGATAGAATGGAATAAAGTTCGACTTACGACGTACAGCCTATTTACGGCCCACTGCTGGGCACAGGCCTCCTCTCATCACGAGAGGGTTGGTTGGGATAGCATTTTTTACTTAATTTAATACTTGTTAATACCTAAATGCGAAATTAAGCTCTAAATCCAGTAGGTACCATTATTCGTTCATGTTACGTACCTTTCTTTAGGGGAGCGCTCCTCTTCACTATTTTGTTTCCATCTGTGAAAATTCATCAAATTAAATCCACAGCGTACAGCGCCATCTTTAACTTGTTTACCGTAAACTTAACACACTGCCAGTGTTGTCAGAAAAAAAAGAATCATAAATAGTGTTATTTTTTATCAAAGGCGGTTTTTGTCGTCAGTGTTTAGTGACAGTCCAATCCAAACGTGGTACACCTACAAACTAACCCCTTTGTATGACAAGTCCAGTGCCGGATTAACCCATAAGCAAATTAAGCAATTGCTTAGGGCATCACGTCTTGGGGGCACCACACGGCAAAAAAAATATAACTTAAGTTTAAATTCTTTTTTTTAAAGGAAACCGCTTTAAAAAAAGAACCCACAAAATAATTTTGATTTACCCCACCCCTATCCTTATCCAGTACCTGTCTCTATTCCTACCCCTAAAAAAATATGGTCAAAAATAATAGGTAATACGAAATTTAATAATCATCTGGGCTTAAGTTTTTGATGTTGGTGCCAAAACAATTATTTTTCGAGAATTTTTATTACGGTACATTCGTCGTATTATTTTCTGTCTTTGGCAGCACTATTTTTATTTACGTTGATGTGGTACCGAACTTCAAAAACCAAGGCGCGTAGTAAGATGAAATACCACATTTTGGTCGCGTTTAAAGGCCTAAAACTAAAAATTGGTCCAAATATAAGTTTCGAAAAAATAAATTTTGATGGTTTGATATGTTCTCTTCAATCTGAGCTGTGGAAATTGCCATACGTCCAGATTGTCCTTAGAAAAAAAAACATCAAGTAAAGCATTTTTCAACCTTTGAAATCGCTACGCTTAAGTTTTATTTTTCTGGACATCCCGTGTCATCAAAATCATGGTCTAGATATTAATATCTAGACCATGATTTTGATGACACGGGATGTCCAGAAAAATAAAACTTTATTCAGTTTTTCATAATCTGAGCTGTGGATATTGTAAAATAATTACTATTCTCAAAAACCGTAAATAACAACCATTCCATCATGAAAGTTGCAGTGGGTAAGTGCGCGGACGACGAACTTTTGAAGAGGACATACATACCTATTAATTCCTCAAATATATTTTTTCAAACATTTTGGCCCAATTTTAATATTGGGCCTTTAAACGTGCCCAAATTGGGTTTTCTCACCTATTACGCGCCCTAAGCCCAGATAATTATTAATTTTCGTATCATTAGATGTTACTTACTTTTTGGCCATTACTAGCTTTACAGGGTAGGAATAGAGACGGATGGGGACTGGATAAGGATAGGGGTGGGGTATATCAAAATTATTTTGTGATTTTCAGTAGGTTCTTTTTTTAAGGTGGTTCCCTTTTTTTAAAGAAATTAAACTAGAGTTATCATTTTCTTTTTTTTTCATAATTTTTAGTGATGGAACAATCACTAAAAAGTTTCATCTTCTTTTATTGCCACTGAACTTGTCAAGGCTTGTACTTTAGAACTTAGAATGGGTATAGTATCCTTAGGAGATAAATATACGCAATCACGGAATTTTCAGTAGAGCTATATAAAAGCAACAATTCCTCTACTTATGCATTATTGTGTTATAACTCAAACGGTAATATTACCCGTGTTTTCAATGCAAGAAGCTCCCAGTCGGCTTGATATTCTCCGCCATCCTAAACTATTCTCATGATTTTTCATCCAATTTACAGAAAACCATTACAAATTATACACTAAAACCTTTCTCAAGCTCGAACTACTCTATCCATTTGTGAAAATCGCATCCAAATCGGTTGAGCCAAACGCGAGATAAACGTGGACAAACATAGGGGTCAAACTTAGAATCTCCTTTTTTTCTGAAGTCAGTTAAAAACAGCACCGAAAAATTTTCAAAGAAAGTTACTTGAGCACGGGGGGGGGGGCACACAGGCGTGGATTGCTTAGGGCATCAAGTAGTCTTAATCCGGCACTGGACAAGTCGCGCGAGTAAAGATTTAGTTTTATTAAATGAAATATCTAGCTTAACTGGCAGTGGGCGGGGCACATTGCTCGCAGGACTGATGGCCGATGGGGCCAAAAAGTTCTGGAGTAGCGTCCGCGAACCGGTAGACGAGCTGTCGGTAGGCCTCCAACAAGATAGAGTGACGACCTTGTAAAGGTCGCGGGAACTGTGTGGTGCCCCTTGGGGTGGCCAATCATAGAATGAATATCATTCATGATCATTCTTAATAAAGAGATTAGCGAATTGTGGATCCTATTCCACCCTTTACACAAAATCATCTTATTCAAGTAAGTACCTATCCTTGGTCGTCCGCTCGTCTTCACTACTGGATTTCCGTCTGTAATAGTACATTATTGCAGAGGCCGCCAAGTAGCGCATTGCCGGACGAGTCAGTTAGAAGGCTGAGCGAAGCGAAGCCTTCTATTAGTGCGAGTCTGGCAATCGCAATTGCGGGCGAGGTATATATAATGCTTTTCTCAAACAGCGAGGAAATACGTAAGGTCAGTCGGGGCAAGTGCGCCAGGATGGGGTAAGTGCGCCTAACATAAATATATCGAAACCTATAAATATTACTCAAGTAGTAGTTGGCTGTTTATAAGGCATAAGGGCGAAATAAATTTAGGCGCACTTACCCCACATCAGTATTTACTACTTCCATGATCGTGGATGATTTGGCCATGGAAGTTGTACTTATTACCTCCATGGATTTGTCAGTTTCGGGGCAAGTGCGCCAGGATGGGGTAAGTGCGCCTAACATAAATATATCGAAACCTATAAATATTACTCAACAAGTATTTGGATGTTTACAAGGCATAGGGGTGAAATAAATTTAGGCGCACTTACCCCACATCAGTATTTACTACTTCCATGATCGTGGATGATTTGGCCATGGAAGTTGTACTTATTACCTCCATGGATTTGTCAGTTTCTCTACAGAGGTGTCTCAAATAGCAAGCGAATTAAAAAAAAAACACACGACAATAATGTTTTTGCTGGCCAAGGCCGGCAATGGACAGCCTCGCGTCTTCTTTTTTTGAAAGTAACACGAACATTTCCGAGCATGTTTGAGAAAATACAATTAAAATTGTAAAAAATAAACTATACTCAAGTACCGGGTGGCATGTACCCTCTATATAAACTATGTATGTAACTCTAACACCATGCACTATGGGTATTTTTAACCGACATCAATAGAAAGGAGGAGGTTCTCAATTCGCAGAATATTTTTTAGGGTTCCGAAGTGCACAAGGAACCCTTATAGTTTCGCCATGTCCGTCCGTCCGTCCGTCCGTCCGTCCGTCCGTCCGTCCGTCCGTCCGTCCGTCCGTCCGTCCGTCTGTCCGCACTATTGCTCGGAGATGCTTAGGTCTAGAGAGCTGTAATTTGGCATGAATATGCATATTAGTTACGCTGACAAAGTGGTACAATAACATTTTGAAATATATTTTTTTATAGGGTACCTCCCCTACTCGTAAAGTGGGGATGTAATTTTTTTTTCTTGCGTACCCCATGGTGCGGCATATCGTTGAATAGGTGTTAAAAAAATATTGTGGGTTTGTTAAAACCATTTTTTGATTAATTGATGCGTTTGTGAAATATTAAGCTTTAAAATGCTATTTTTTGTTAGGGTCACGTGTCGTCCCCCCCCCCCCCTGCCAGCTAAATGGTGGTATTTGGATGGCTGAAAAAAATCACGGTTGTGGCATATATAACGTAATGAAAGGAAAACTATCAGAGCTAAGTAGGCTATACAAACTTACGAGTAATAGTCGACCAACTTATGATGATGATATTTCTCGAGCGGCAGGGGCGTCGGGCGGGCACGTCATACCAGTGGTATGACGTGCGCTAGCTAGATGCTAATAAGTCTTAGAAAGGTACTGTGGGCATCGTCAACTTCGGAGCCCTATACTTTGCGCGTGGCCCGACACGCACTTGGCCGGTTTTTTTTTTAATGTATGTACCAAAAATAAATAGTAAACGTAAACCGATTTCGATGATTCTTTTTTGTTCGAAAGGTGGTACGTCCAATTTGGTCCCAGTTAATTTGGTTCAATTCGATGATGGGATCCATGAGAAAATGAGAATGAGGGAACTGCTCGAAATTTGCTAGCACGTAGATGATTTTGGTGTCAATTTCGAAGACTACACAGTTATTATGATTTCTATAGTAAGTTTTGGAAATGCGGAAAAAAAATGCCGCCTTCAAACTCCGACAGACTGCGAAGTCGGTGTTAAGTGAACCGACCCGAAGAAATGATAATCATATAGTTGAACTTAACATTGTCATCGCAGTCTGTCGGAGTTTGAAGGCGGTTTTTTATTTAGTCTATCTACATGATTGCAGTAAATAAATAAATAATAAGTAAGTAGGTACCTATCCTTGGTCGTGCGCTGTTCTTCACTACTGGATTTCCGTCTGTAAATAGAGTTAAAATAAAAATAAAAACTATTTAATTATATTTTCAACATGTGTTGTTACAACATGTAACATGTAAATTTTGTTGCAATCCGTCCAGTAGTTTTCAAGTTGAATCCGGACATACAGCCATACAGACAATTTTTCTAAAAAACTTTATTTTGCGTTCATCGTTTATATTAGTTTCTTTTAATTTTCAAGTTTCAAACGCGACTTCTTCAACAGACTTAATTATTATTAGTATAGATGAAGAAAATTTAGTGTACAAAAGGCGGACTTAATGCCTCGACCGAGGCATTCTCTACTATCTACCAGTCAAGCACTAATAAGTATACTACTACACTAATGTTTCCCAGTGTGACATTGAGTGTGTGTAAGAAGTGATGAGTAGATAAGCAGTGCTGAATGAACCATATACTTAGCAGGAGTAGCAAATGCTACAGGACCCGAGCCTTCAGGGGCCCCGCGCCTTCGGGGGCCCCGCGCACCCGGCGCACCACACTTTCTGACCGCAAAATAAATATCAATTTAGATTGAATTATGCTCCAATATTTTGCCAAATGAATATGTAAGGTACTACTTTTTTCCCGAAGCAATTGAGTTAGTAGTCTGGTTCACGTGCATGAAGAGTTTCTTAGGTCATTGGTCATCTCATCGCTACTTTACTTGTCTATGTTTATTTAGTGTGTGTTAAGTATGTGTATTTAGCCTGAGCTGGGTCAGCTGGGCTGACAGCTGAGCTAAAAAAAGGCCTTACTCAATTTGCTACGGGCCCCGCGTTTCACAACTTTTCATACAAACGTATTTTCGCTTTTATTCCCAAACTAGCTTCTGCCCGCGACTTCGCCCGCGTGGAATTCGGTTATCGCGTTCCCGTGGGAACTATGCGTTTTTCCGGGATGAAAAGTAGCCTATGTCCTTTCCCGGGACCCCAACTATCTCCATACCAAATTTCATCCAAATCGGTCCAGCGGTTGAAGCGTGAAGAGGTAACAGACAGACAGACAGACAGAGTTACTTTCGCATTTATAATATTATTAATATGGATTACTAAACAGATTGACTCGAAACTTGGTACACATAAGTAATAAAATCATTATTGTGGGTGTTCGAAATTGGTAAATGTCGTGGTAAAATAAAACATAATTAAATTACAGCCAAAAAACTGAATTCTGAAGTTTGTAAGGAGGAAACTAAAATGGTCCTAGTTTCTTTGTTATTCAATCAAAGTGTATTTTGGACAATAATATCTCTGCTCCACTATTAGGTAGGTACTTCAGGTACTTGTAAAATTTGGTGCCAATCTGATAAGTAGTTTGCGAATTAAAACGTTGTATGGAGAAAGAAGCGTACTGGGGACTCTAATCCGGCACTTGATAAACTGTAAGACTTACTTTCTTTCATCTGAGTCAGAGTTCTCGGAATCGTCCGCAGAGCTGTCCCGTGCGCGCGGCGCAAACTTCTGGTTTACACTGACAATGGACCATGCACAAAATAATAAACACACAGAATGAATAAAAACAAGAACAACACATTAATAACATAATTAAAAAACTATTTTTCGTGATGCCTCAGGTCGCATATTTTAAAAATTTGACTAAAAATCCCGCAGTTTATTGAGACTGTTTTCACACCTCCGCCGCGGATTGGAAATAACGGTACCGCTGCCGCTGGAAAATTTGCGATCGTTTGTCCATTATTTATTTATTTATTTAAACTTCACGTACCGCCTTAAACCTCACGGAGCCCGAGACCTTTCCAACGAATGCAAAACCGTGGAAATCGGTTCGTGCGTTCTGGAGTTATAGCGTCAGGGAGGAAAACCCGACTTATTTTTATATATTAGAGATTTAAACTTCATTGCACATACAAAATGTATACAATTGGCGGACTTAATGCCTAAAGGCATTCTCTACCAGTCAACCATAAGGCCAAACAGAAAGAAAAATGAGTAGGTGCATCAATATCAGAAAGAAACTACAGAAATACAAGGAAGATAACAAATAATTCCAAAGAGGATAAATTTACATAAACGTACATAAAAATTATATAAAAGATAAACATACATAAACTAATACATACATAAACCAGCCGCACGAAGCAAAGAAAAATATGAAGGATACCAAATCTACGCGACCTTCTCAAACAAATGCTTACGCAGCATTCGCTTGAAGGAGAGCTTGGTTTGAGCTGAGCATTATACACATCTTTGACGTCGTTCACATCTCCGCCGCGGAACTGAAATAGCGGTTTCAACGCGGAGATGTGAACGGCGTCAAGGATGTGAACGGCGTCAAAGATGTGTACAAATGACAAGCGATCGCAATTTTTCAGCGGTACCGCTATTTACAATCCGCGGCGGAGGTGTAAAAACAGCCGGACCTAGTGCGATGCCTACCAGTTGGTTCCTTGGGTCTGTATTCGAAGTCTCAAATAGGGGTCGCCCTGTTCCCTATAGGATCGCTCACGCGTCATGTTGAGCTTTAAATCTAGCTGCTTAAAGATCACGCGACGCGTGAGCGATCCTATACGTAACAGGGAGATCCCTAATCTATTTTAAGACTTCGAATGGCAACCCCTGGATGGCAACAATTCTCAGAGACTGTACCATAGTACTTTAGTGCCTTCGCGATTGGCAACACTTGTGTTACAAATGTCCATCCGTAAGTTAAGCCTTTTTGTCGGTTTTAAGTAAAATAAAAAGGAACATTACCCGAGAATGCTAGCATCACCACCACCACAATAGCCTATTAACGTCCCACGAAAGAGTATGGACTATTATAGTCCTAGGGCGGCCTAGGAACTAAGCACGATTGAAATCTTTGCAAGTGCTTACTACTTGAAAACGCCCAATGCCATTCCTGTTTATGAAATTGGGTCTTAGTGTCCGATTCGTACCCATCATAAATTTTCTGCCAAGTACGTCACCACTCACCTGACGTCAGGGGTTTCGACTCTGTCCATCACCGCCGCGATCTCATCAGCCTTCGCACTTGCAAGCCATAGATTAACATGCATTAGTACAATAGCTGACGGAAGAAACAAGTGACAACGCCTCCATTTTTCATAGAAAATAAATCCACCTAGCGGGATCTGAGGTAGGGGAGGATCGGTCATATTTTTTCATATTTTACATAACACACATTTGCATAGATTCTAAAGTATTAACAGTCTATGAGGAATACTTATTAATCACCATTATACTTGCCTAAGTTACTATGTACTGTGCTATATACTATACCCACATTTGAAAAGCACATTTTTCAGAAACAAAATGAAGCTAACAGTAGGTTCCTACTCAGTACCTACCGGGTTTCACAAATTCCTGCTCCTCATTCGAGCTTAATAGTACATTACTAAATAAATATATTTTTCACCTCAGCAGCTCGAACAAGTAGACTTTGCTGTCAGAAATCAGTGAGCAAAATCGTGTTTGTTTCACTCAGTGAGACAAAGTATTTTTTTAATTTGTTTTTTTTTTAATCCATTGATCCCATCAGACAATTCCGTCAGGCAAAGGCAAAGGCCTAAGCCATGCAGCCACAGTGAAATCGTTCCCGCGCTTTTTTTATTTTTTTTATTTGATAACTGCGAATGGTCATTTCATACTGCGGCATCTAACCAGTAACCACTTCTAATAACAATAATTCAAACTATCTCGATTTTATCAGCTCTCTTCTTTTCATTTCTTTAACAAAAGAGGTAGAATTCTATTAGGCAAGTCGTACTGCGAATCTATTTTCGTAGAAAAAAAAAACTGAACAAGAATCGTTCGGATACCAACGCAGTACCGCCGTGTATTTTTAGGCATTAAAATTATACGTTGAGTTTACCTTCTAAAAATCTTGCAAATTTTTGAATGACTTATATTTCATATAATTATGTTATTTGTAATCAATTTAAACTAAAGTTTTAATTTAAAGTAAACTAATAGTTTTCAAATGTTACCGAATAAATTCGAAATTTATCATTGTACTAGTTTCCGAACATACGTTTAGAAAATTGCCGCCATTCTTTCATGTCAAATCATGTCTTTCTTCTTAATTTTCGATAACTTACTTTAAAGTAATTCTTTTAAAACATGAAATTTAAGTAATAATAAAAGTGAAAGGAGTGAAGAAGAAATGTTATTTCATATTTTTCGTGATGTAAGTATTCTTTGCAAGTAAGTACCTTTTATGTGTTCTCGCTACTGAGGTGAAAAATTGTATGTGCTACTCGAGAGCAATTTATTTTACTTCTCGTGCCTTTGAGTCCTTCGCTAAGCTCAAGATTCTAAATTAGAATCACTCGCTAGACGCTCGTGATTCAACTATAGAATCTTTCGCTAGCTCAGGCCTCAAACATGGCACTCGAAGCAAAAAACAATTTTGCTCTCTTGTTGCACAAATAACTATTACATCACCCTTGGCCATAAAGTGGGATTTTCTGCCCGCTACGCGGAGAGAAAATCTCACTTCTTGGCCAAGGCAAGTCGTAAAACTTTTGACAAACCACGGGTGGTAATTCGTAAAGCCCCCAGATCGCATATTTATGGCGAAAATTTTATTACAGAAACCTGCGATCTGGGACATTTACGAATTCACCACCCTAGGTCTGTAATGTACTATTTTATGCAAACGAGCGCACAACCCACCTGATGGTAAGTGGTCAATGCGGCCCATGGACACCGAAATTCTATGACCCCCATTCAGAAACTATAAGATCTCGAATGCGTTGCCTACCCTGAGGCCTAAGATGGAATGCCTCGTGCCAGAAAATAATTAAGATCAATACCTACATTATGCCCTATTTAAAGCAGATTCTTGGAATAATGCAATAGAGATCTTAAAATTGAAATAGGGGAAACATTACCCGGAATAAGTAGCTAACTTTCACCACGCCGTCACTTTTCAAGGGAGGGAAAATTTGAGCTGTTCAAAAGTTGCCTAGCCTTATATATTGTATCTATTAAACCCGCATGGCATTTCGTTTTAAATTTTTTATAGCTAAAGTGTCTACTGCCTACCTCGTCTCACAAGGACATGATAATCAAGCTGACAACTTCAAAAATAAAACTAAAACATTCTCATTACAAATTTATTCAATCGGCTTCTCACCTGTCATTGCCGCTTCTTGAAGGCCCGTCTTCTTTTTTGTCCACCTGGATATCAGTCACGTTCTTGGATACTTCAATAGCCGCAGCGTTTGAGTCCTTGATCTCTCTTTTCACCCTAGAAACCTCACTTCCATTGACTCTCCTCCACAGCTTTTCCTTTGGACTTTTAGAGACACCGCCTATGTGCCACGTCGACTGCAGAATTATCGGTCTATGTTGCGTGCTGTAAACCACTCTCCCGGTCTTAGTAGATCTGTAGGTTTCTCTACAAATGCCCCTCATGTCGACATACCCAACGCACCTAAACCTCAGATAGCTCTGATACTTGTCTACCGAAGACGCCTCATCGCAGAAAGCTGACATGTTCGCCACAGCGTTATCCACCATAGACTGAGCATATTCAGCCACAACTTCAATGATCCCAAGTATGTCAGGGCTATTCTTTGCACTTTCAGCATCTCCTTCTCTTAAAGGTTTAGTGTCGTTACAGTGCTTGGCTCTTGCATTTTTCAACGCTTTACCGGTTAATTTGTACACGTCATCGATAACAGATTGTACTTCTCCCGATATGCCAAGATTGTTCAAAGTGGCGGATACTCCTCCTGTCAAGTTGCGGTTCCCATTTACAATCTCTGGAGGCGGAGTTATATCAGGATTGACTCTTAAACTCCTGTTTTCTTCAACTATACTCCTTTTTGATCTTCTGGTCGGATATGAACGACAGAGATCCGTTTTCTCTTGGCGATCACGCTTTCTGCATTCTTTACCGTAAACTATTTCGATTTTTCGTACGTCCGTCGAACTCAATCCGGCCCTAGATTGCTTCGCTTCTGGATCCTTGAAAAATACAGCGAATTAAAACTCTATATTCTATTCTAGTCATACATTCTATGTTCAAATGCCTGTACAATGCATGCATCTTTCACTTAATTTCATATCGTCTCGTCCCTCATCCCGCGGGAAAAAAATCACGAGATCAAAGACCTTTGACCTAACTGTACCTGACTAACACGGATTGTAACTTGTTGTAATGTGGCCTTTAGGTACCGTGTTTACCTTAAAGATGATAGTCCTGTGGCCGTTCTTGCTGTACTCCCGGTCACCGAAGTGCATAACGCTGCTGATGTCGTAAGCCAATTGTCTCAGCTCGAGAGGCTGTTTGAATTCCTTTGTGTAGAGCTCGAAGGCGGCTAAGGAAAAAATATTTGCTCATATAATTGCAGATTGCTAACTGAAGAAAAAGCTCACGATAAGTTTCTTCTTCTTCTCTTTAAATAATGCCTTCTGTCTATGTGCAAGACAATTTCGCCAATGTCAAGTAATTGGCCTATAGGCCGAGTAGTGTTAGTGACGTTAGTGTACGGTAATAATGATAAATGTGCGGTAAGTATAAAAGATAAATCAAGTAAAAATGGGGAAGCTAAACAAACGTCAACCATCTTGGACGATGGTCATTGAGCAACCCCTCACTGTAAGATTGTCATCAGTTTTGGGTCGGTTCACTTGACACCGACTTTGTAGGCTGTCGGAGTTTGAAGTCTGTTTTCTACGCGACCTTCTCAAACAAATGCTTACGCAGCATTCGCTTGAAGGAGAGCTTGGTTTGAGCTTGTCTAATATCTAGAGGTAGCGAATTCCAGAGGCGAATTGCCTGAAGGGTGACATTCTGCCAATACAGCTTGAAAAAAAAACATGAACCATTTTTGCATGTTTGAGAAAAGCACTATATATATACATCGGCGGGGAACGGCAGTTGTCGGCCTCTGTAGTAATGTACTATTTTAACACGCTTTTATTCGACCTGTATGTAACTATGGAATGGAATCTTGCAAGTTAAATTTGACCCACTTTCCGATTTCTTATTGAACTGAAATTTTGCACAAATATGTAAATCGCGTGACAATGCAATATTATGATAACGTGAAGCTGATCTGATGATGGAGCTGACAGAGATGGAGTCAGCTCCATCTCTGTCAGCTCCGTAATAAAACTACATAAACCCATCGAATTTGGACTCGTTTAATTCGTCTTGAAGGGTAGACGAAGAATTTACAAAGTCAGCAATAAAAGTGTGGCCCAAAAATTTAATTTTTGAAATTAACCTATATCTGTGTATACCATTATGCGTATATACAGATAATTATTTACTTTGAATCTTCAACTTAATTGCCTACTTAATTTTCATATTTACGAAATAAACTTCTTGTTAGAAGCCAGTAAGTGCCTACAATGTAGACTCACTCATGAACTAGATACACAAGCTGCCAAAACTAAATTGTATCAGGGTAGTGGTTAAAAATCAAATGAAATAGAATATTGCATTGTTACACGTTTATTCTATTATATATATTTTTTTTTCATATTTAAACTGGTGTATATTGTACATATTTTATTAATTAGTTCAAAAATGTATACTTACTGCGGCTATATTCGAAGTCTTAAATTCGCGTGAACTTTAAGCAGCTAAATTTAAAGTTCAACATGACGCGCGAGCGATCCTATAGGGAACAGGGAGATCCCTATTTTAAGACTTCGAATATAGCCCCTGATTTACTACTTGTTCAAGACTATATTTACATAGATATATCAGTATATATCATTGACCTATAATAACATATGGACGAACAGTGCCTAACAGAATATAGGTATGTCAAAATATATGGAGCAAACAGACATTAGAAAATACGTTCTAATATGCTAATAACGCCTCTTTATAATATGTGTCAAGATGAATATTTTATACAAAAGTAAACCTAACACTATAAGACTTAAGTGCCTTTACCGAGTGCCAATAACGGGTGCCCGAGTTGTTCGGGCACCCCCGATTTGACGGGCCATTTTTCTTCGGCTGATTGTGAATCCTTATAGATCAATGGTATATAACATTAGTAGCTAATCCCCGTGTATTATAATAATTATCTTATCAAAAGTGTTACAAGTAAGTAGGTAGTATGTAAACAAGTACAACAAACAAGCGAAGTAGATAAGTTAATATCTAAAGAGTACCATAATAATATACCAACGGTTATAAATAACTACAAATCCTTCCAAATTCCAAATCCCGGTATTTTTATTTTTAACCCGCTCGTTTCCCAAATTTTTACATTGGCAGAAATGCGCCACCCGTGCAATTGCCACACAGCAAATAATTATAATAATAATAACTACAAAGTGCCTCGGTCACCGAAATAAGCAAAAGGAGTGAAAATAGGTAAAGATAATCTGTCGATAATCTATAGGAAGTCCCTCGCCTCCACAATTCAAAACGCTTCAATGTATTTAAAAAGCTCCACCAACACTCACAACACATGTTTGACGGCTGTCTCAGCACGCACACGTTGAGAGCGAATTGAAGCGTTTACAGTTATCATAGGAACACGAAATTTTTAGTAAGTATTATGGAAGTGATACCTTTGGAATACTTTCCATCATATTTTTCATGCATTTTAATGTAATGTTATCATTTGAATGCCTAACCAATAAATATAACGCGTCATTCAACCATATAAGTAATGATATCTTCCTTTTTAATTCAGCAATATTGAAAAATTAATAAAAACAGCGAAACATTAGACAGCTCTATGCGACGTTGCCAACTTTCGGGATAAACCCTCATAAGGTTGAATGAAATAAACTTTATTTATTATTTATTTATTTATTGTAATTCTTAAATTTACCATACTATAACCTTGTGCAAATGACAGAGCGATAACAACGGTACTGCTGTGGGTTCTTCTGGAGGTGACCCGGCCGCCCCGGCTATATCTAGATGCGTGTATTTCACATTCTTCTCCTCCAACCCCGCCACTTTGATCAAAAACCCAGCCGCCAACTGATGGTGACGCGACTTCGCATCCATGTCAACCTGGACGAGATCATCGCCTCTACATTTCCCCACATTAACTGCTAAATCTTCAGGTCTCACTACAGACACTTCAATTCCTTCCCCAATCCTAGCACCACTGAACTGTAGTCTGTTCGAATGATTCGTCGCTTTCGCTGCGTGGTTATCCATAGCAGCCACATAATTCCCGTAGGATGACCTAGCATGTCCTGTTAGAGTAGCTATAGTGTATATATGTGGATTTATATAGTTGCTGGCTGCTTCAGACAGCTTGAAAAGGGCGTCAGCCATCGCGAATCGACCCTCAGCGTCTGTGTTGGTAACCCTCACTGTCTTCCCGCTTTTGGAGCGTAGCAACTCGTCAGCAACGTAAGAGTCTTCGCCTATAGAGTTCCTGCATAGACATAGAACGCCTATGACCTTTAAATGAGGTGGTTTTAGAATGGAACAAGCTTTGAGAAAGCCCGCAACGGCAGCAGCGCCGCTTTTGTCTCTCGACATACCAGCCATTCTACCTGAGATCTTGATATCAGCACCACCAGTGTCGTATGTCACTCCTTTGCCAACAAGCATTACGGTTTCCGTGACTCTAGCTTCATCGGACGGTGTATAAACAACTTGTAAAACGCATGGTTTGTGTCTATCAATGCGGTTGGCAGCTCTAGATACGGCTGCTAGCAACGGGAACTCTTCGGCTATGTATTTCTCGTCATCCAAAGCGGTTATAACAATGTTTCTATCGCTCGCGAAAGTCTTCTTAACGTATTCAACTATGTTAGCTGGAGACATTCTCTCAGGATCACCACCAGCTATATCTCTAGTTATTATTCGAGATCTTTCCAATGCTATTGCGTTGCTGAGGACCTGTTTGAACGCATCAGTGTTCTTTTCCTCTGCATGGAATCCTATTTTGTAGAAGTTATTTGTTTCTCCTCGTTCAACGACGTGTAGAGGCTGGTACAGCGCTTCGAATGCTCCAAGAATCGATACTATTTGGCTGTCTGGGAAGGTATCGCAGTTTGGAACAATGAGCAAAGGTTTCTTGAGTCCCGCGTCCAATGCTCGAGTGACGCCCTTCTTTGCAGCTTCCTTTACGACTCTTACGTCATGGTAGGGTGTTATGCTTCCTGTAGGAGCTAGGATTAACCTCCTACCGCTTACGTTCTCGCAGTTCCATAAAGTACAAATCCTATGAACATGCTTGTCTAACTTGGTTACTTCTTTGACGAAGCTCCCTATGTCCCTAGGGAGAGCTGCGTGTTTTTCTTCCGGATACAGAATTAATATCACGCCATCGTAGTCAGTCGACTGGATATTGGTTTCAACGAAGACGTTCTCTTCAAATTTGTACGGCCCTTGCGCCATTGTACACGACTTGAAGAGGACTAATAGAATTTCTGATTTTATACCATTATCAACTCACTATCTTAATTTGATATGCTTTGCAAACTGAGTTGGCTACTGGAACGTCGTTGCGTGATATCGCTTCTCAAAGGTTATTTGGATAGTTTATTAATTATTATCTAACATGAAAATTATACGATTAATAACGTATCATATAACACTCTAGAGAAGATAAAGTGATTGTAATTATTCGGATGCAATTATTGTTATTGTTTTCTTGTATATAATAAGTGAAACATATTGTATCTATTTTCTCTGTATTCGATAAATGTACTGTGTGTAGCCGGTTGTGATCTCACCAAATGCTAGCATCTGCTGAGTGCTGAGTTAGGACCATTTCATGACAGACCACAACACTTTATTTTGTTCTGTGTTGCTCTTTACGTATTTTATGTGTGTGTTATGTAATGTCGTGAATAAATGATTTTCTTTCTTTCTTTCTAAAATGCTGTGATATTATTTTAACATGTGACTTTATCACCAACAAAAACAACATTATATAGGCTTACGGATCTAGATATACTTCGGTGTAATATTTTTTTGTTTTTAATTTGATAATTGTATCTAAGTAGATTATGCATAATCCGAATAAAGGATATAGGTATATCACGACATAACTTAGAAGGTGCGTGGGTTAAGCAATAACAGACTCTGCGTCAACGGCTTAAGTGCTTCGCCGCGCGCCTTCTAAGTTGTGTTCTGCTATAAACATATAGCCGGGATCTTAGAGGGCCAAATTAAAGACGGGAATGTTAACTGCGATGTGATTAGATGGAAACTTGTCTTCTCTTCCCTCATGTTAGTCAATTATCAAAACCTCGCAACTATCAGCAGGCGCCTGCCGCCCGCTTCCGTCCGGTTCCGATCCCCTTTGTCGCCTTACCCCCGCGCCCCTGTACCGCGCGGGCGAGGACTCGTTTAAGCGGTCTACCTATAGCAGAAAATTCAGGAATGTTCTCGACACTGCCATCTCGCGGTGACGGGAATATACTGTACTACGCGAGTCCACTCGGAAGCTACTCGCCACAAGATGGCGCTGTACGAGTCTGTATAGTTTGACATGTGACTTAGCGCGTATAGCCCGAGTCAATAGATGGCGCTGGGCGTAACCATAACACACCCAGCTACATAGAGAATCTTAATACTAAAGATACTCTAGACGCGCTGTATAGCGTCCCCCGGTAACGGCAAGCAGGCATATAAAATTTGTATGTGTGCGTCAAGTACATTGGGTGGCAAGGCGGTAAAAATGTTACTCCACTCCAATCTAGCTGTTTTGCGACTTTGACTGTCGGTTTAAAATTTAGAGAGGAACAATAGGGGTAAATTAGCTGTTGCCCGCGACTTCGGGAATCTTCTCTTAGTGCTCCCCTCATTGGCGGTTCTAGGGGGTGGGGGGGGTCGTGGGGGTCATGAACCCCCCAAAACCGGACACGACCCATAGAAAAAATGGTCATTTTACCAATCACGGTACTCGTGACCCCTCCCCCCCCCCCCCCCCTCATCTGAACATGACCCCATGACCACCCCCAAAATCTTTGTCTGGGACCGCGCCTGACTGAAGGGCCAATAAGGCGCGCACGGGACTCGTAAGCGTGACCCCCCCAAAATCTTAACATGACCCCCATGAAACCCAAAATCTTTGTCTGGGACCGCGCCTGACTGAAGGGCCAATAAGGCGCGCACGGGACTCGTAAGCGTGACCCCCCCAAAATCTTAACATGACCCCCATGAAACCCAAAATCTTTGTCTGGGACCGCGCCTGACTGAACGGCCGCAGCGCGCGCTTTGTCGTGCGCGCCTTGTTGTCCCGCGCCCCTCTGCCGACGAGACCTTATTTTCGACTTCTGCGCATCGAAGGACACCGCTCAAGTTCCGCGCCGATGCCTTGCCTGTGCCTATGGAGTATGGAATGTGTCTTGGTAAGGAGCGCAATCTTATGGCGAAACAGTTGAAAACGTGTCCAGCGGATTTGATAAGCAACAAAACAAAACACACTCTCCTCACAACCGTTTTCGCTGCGATTTCGCCTCCGCAGAGCCATAATATCTGAAGGCGCTACTGCAGACTATCCGCCTAGGTGGCTTGACTGGAGTGGCGACCGCGGCGCCCCCAACCTACCCGATTTGGTGTCCACCTTTGGAACTATAAAGATTGCGCTCCTTTACTTCAACCCTCCATAGTTCCAATCTTTAGTTACTCCTATTGTCTATGACTCACTGGGCTCGATGTTCTCCATTTGAACATCGACGTAGTCGTCCCGGTCCATCCGGTTATGCTCGAGAGGGAAGCCCAGGGCGCGCATGATGATGCGCTCGATCATCGGCGTCGCGAGGCAGTCGTAGCCCATGTGTATCATCTAGAAATACATACATAAACTCACGCCTCTCTCCCGTTGGGGTAGCTATAGAGACCAGAGAACGCCTCCCGCTTCTATCCAAGCACAGAATTAATACTTACTTTATTTATTTATTTACTACTACAGCCTATTTACGGCCCACTGCTCCACAGGCCTCCTTTCATAACGAGAGGGTTGGGCTATAGTCCCCACACGGGCCCAGTGCGGATTGGGGACTTCACACACATCTTTGAATTACTTCGCAGATGCGTGCAGGTTTCCTCACGATGTTTTCCTTCAGAAAGAAGAAAGAAGAAAGAAAACATTTATTCATGACATTACACAACACACACACAAAAGACAAAAAAAAGAGCAACATTTATACAGAACAAAAGTGTTGTGGCCTGTCACGAAATGGTCCCAACCCAACTCAGCTTGTGCTAGCATTAAATGCCAGCGCTGGTCTTCCGTTGGGGCCATTTGGTGAGACCTCGACCGGCTACACACGGTACACTGAATACTTACAAGTTACAAAATATTTACATTCAAAAAAGAAATAACACCAAAATAAATTATAAAATGGAATTTTACATGGCAACACTGTTGACAAATGTCATCCTAAAAGAAAAAAAAAGAAACAAAGAGTAACCTATAACTAATCTGTGGCCTCTGGCCTCTGGCCTCGCTCGACGAGAGAGAAACATTTCTAAAACAAAACAACAGTGTAGGAGTATCTATTTTCTATTGAAATGTTCTATTTGGTTTTTAAAAGTTCTTTACCTATAACTAAAATAAGCACAAATATGAAACGAAACTGTTTATGAACAGGAAAACGTGAAGAAAAAAAAATGGCACGGGACAATACGAGTACGAATTTACGGGATATACTTAAGAGTTCAATGCGAAACTTTCCACGTACCTCCTTCACCGAAAAGCTCAGTGCTAAATTCAAATTGAATTTACTTTGCGCCCCTATACTTTGCGCGTGGCCCGACACGCACTTGGCAGGTTTTTTTATTTAATGCCTGAAACATGTTTCCCGAAATGGCATGTTTTAAAAAAGAAATATCAACTCACGTGCGGCCCGTTCGAAACGTGTCCGTGCTTCCGCAGAACACACTTCCTTATGCCGGTGGGGTTCTCGAACACGAGCACATGCTCGTCTCCCGGAGGCACCATCACGGGAGAGAACTTCAGGCACGTCATGAAGGCAAAGAGCGAGAGGGCGCGCAGTATCGTCATGGACTGCTCGCTGTCTGAAAGAGATGGACGAAGTAGCCCCACGTTGGGCGCCAGTTAATGAAAGTGGAGGAGTTAACCTCAAGCTTTTCTTTTTGACGTGATAACGTCTTGTAAACTGACTAGCCGATGCCAGCGACTTCGTCCCGCGTAGTCAAAATTTATGTTCTCGATGATACCTACTATACATACCTACTTATAGATGGTTATAGTTATAGAAGGATTGAAAAAATGGTATTACCCGTGGAAAACCCGTTCCCGTGGAAATATCGGGATAAAAAGTATCCTATTTTATTCCCAGGGCCTCAAACTATGTATCTCCATACCAAATTTCATCCAAATTGGTCACGTCGATGCGACGTGAAGTTAAGTCAAACAAACAAATAAACAAACAAACAAACAAACAAACAAACAAACAAACAAACAAACACACTTTGACATTTATAATATTAGTATGGAGTATGGATGAACGCCAGCTGCGCCCACGATAAACCATGACGCAACAGTAGCGTTTTAGCGTTACGTAGCGTTGCGTGACGTTATCACGTATAAATTGTCGTCCGTAAACCGACTTTACAGACAACCAATTTTTTTGGTAGTGGTAGAGCCTGGTGCTAGGTCCGTCCAGAGTGCTACCACCGTCTTTCCCCCGCTAACCTGCCGCCAAGTAGCAGTGCTCGCACTGTTGTGTTCCGGTAGAGGGTTAAGGCAGCCGGTGAAATTTCTGGCACAGAGGCATTCCATCTTAGGCCTCAGGGTAGGCAACGCATTCGAGATCTTTCTTATATGGTTTCCAAATGGGGGATCATAGGATTTCGGTGTCCATGGGCCGCAGTGACTACCTATAAAAAATTATTACCATCTTTTGTACCATTTTATGTAAATAAATATGTTTAAAGTTTACCACCAGGTGGGTTGTTTGCTCGTTTGCCTCTACCATTGACATAAAAAAGCGCCTCCAGCTGCGAATTCATCCGCGGTAGGCCGCCCCACAATATGGAGCGACGACCTGGGGCTCTATTTGAAACGTTACATAGGGAAAGCGAAATTCCCTATCCCTACGTCAAAAGTTACGGCGCACAAATTGAACTTTAAATCTAGCTGTTTAAAGTTCGGTTCAACGACGTGAAACGAGTAGCACAGGACCCGTCTGAGTGGCGAGCCTTGGGGGAGGCTATGTCCAGCAGTGGACGTCTTTCGGCTGGTATGATGATGATGGCCTTCAACCAGAACACAACAGTGCGAGCAACAAAAAAAATCTTGAAAAGTGTAATTTTTTTAAAACTTACCAAAGTGGTCAGGGGTGATGTAGAACGGGACGGTCCCATTCGGCCAGAAGACATAATGCTCCTTTTCGAAAGCTATCAGACAAATGGATAGCAAGTTACTAAGTAGGTAGGTACACACGTCGTCTTGAACTTTCAGTATGTACCTACTTACTTATTTCGATGTTTTATTTAATACCTCGAAATTATATTTAAAATTACAAGTGATCTTTTCAGTGAAGGACAACATCGCAAGGAAATCTGCGCGCATTTTTTTTTTATATAAATAAATAAATATCTTGGAACATTTCACAGAAATTGACCTAGCCCCAAACTAAACAAAGCTTGTACTATGGGTGCTAGACAACGATATAAATACTTATATAGAGAAACACATACATATATAAATACTAAACATCCATGACTCGAGTACAAACATTTGTGCTCATCACACAAAGTTTGCCCCGAGCGGGATTCGAACCCGCGACAGTCGGAACAGAGGGCTGGGTCACTACCAACTGAGCCAAACCTGCCGTCATTTGCGAAACAATCAACCAGTGTGAATGAATTTCCCAATCCGCGCTGGCACAAACCGAACCGCGTTTCGTTTCGTGATAAGAACTGTGGCCTCTATTCTATCTCCCTGTCCCTATATATGACTTGTTTAACCCCCAACGCAAAAAGAAGGGGTAACGTGTCTTTACCCGACTGCGTCCAAAGGAGGGATAGGTATGTTTCCGGGTGTATTGTATGTAATGTAGGATGTAGGTTTGTATATATTTCTTTTCACTCCTATTCGAAGAGGAGTACTTTGTTCCCCGTTTAGAGGGAGCAAAATGCGATTTTGCACCCTCTCCATTTCTGCTCCGCAAACAGGGAGCAAAATAAGATTTGTGATCCATTCATTCAGCCCTTCATTTTGATACCCCACTCGATAGGCAATGACAAAAAAAACTATTTTGCAATTTTGTATTTTGCAATTTTTATATACCCAGTGTCACTCTCACGATTAACACGAATCTAACGACACCTCGCAAGCTAAAATCCATCCAGCCATTTAGGCTACAGAGCGTGCCAAAGAAATATACACATACATACATACACTCGAAAAACATAACCCTCCTTCTGGCGCAGTCGGGTAAAAAATCGAGTCATTAAGTTTGACCTGTGTTTGTGGCTTCGAATCTCAGTAACGGATGAACCGATTTTGATCTAGTTTTATTTCTTCGATAGGTGATTTAATCAAGAATATTCTAAGCTATAAACATGGGCTGGTACCTATTTAAAAAACATGGTTCCTCTGTCTGTAGATTATCGGATCTTTTGTCACGGCGTTATGACATCGTTTAGATTTTGGTAATTTTGATTAAAAGGACTTACCACCTGGATTAATCTCAGTTACACTTTGTAGATAAACTGGGCGTACAAAATTAAATAGTAAAAACAGTAAACTAGACACCGCCCCGAACATTTTCGAGACGGGAAATACCTACACAAATTCAATCTCGTTTTTATCGCGTGCGTTCATATTAAAGTTATTGGAGGATGAAGCAACAATTGTTTTATGTCTTGATAAGGAAAAAGCTTTTTTTCACTCCTATTCGAAATAGTACATTGTGTATTCTCGGCTCGGCTCTACACTGCGATTCCTATACCGCCCGTGATACACACAATGCTTTTTATCACACTTGCGAGGAAAATAAAGGAAAAAAAATATTGACTAGGACGACCTCTGAACTTGTGCCTGTAGGTTAATCGGCAATGCCAACAAACCTTTTTTGTTTATTTTTAAATATTCAATTTGTACTGGCCACTGACAATGGTGCGGCCATTTGAGTAGTTTTACTTTTTAATTTGTATCATTTAGAAAAAATCAATTGAATACAAATCTATTACGGCCCCTGGGCTCATATTAGAAATCTCGAAAGCTCGTGGTCTTCATATGGGCCTTATAGACCGCTTTGCCTGCCTGTAATGACACCGTTTTCGAGCAAGTGTGATGAAACTGATGAAAAGGAATATTTTGTTGCTCGTTTAAATGGAGAGGGAGCAAAATGGATTTCTATGAGAAACGAGCGCGTAATTTTTTAAATAGTTATTGACGTGGTAACGTCTAAATCGATGAACGCGCGCACGAAAAAACATGGCGCAATAGTAACCTGAGCCGAGGGCGCACGCGAGAGCGCGGAACAAGCGATAGAAAGGCACAATCGGCCCAAGCGTGACGTTATCACGTAAAATTATCGTCCATAAACCGACTTCACAGACAACCAATTTTTTTACGTAGGTAATCTTTAAAACAAAGTACATTTAATTTATTACTCAACTCGTGATGAGGGGCCTGCTTAGCAGTGGGGCGTTTAAAATCTGACCTAGAGATCTTCTACTATCTAAAGTCCCGCGCCTTCACATTTCAAAACGCTTCAATGTATTTAAAAAGCCCCACCAACACTCTCAACACATGTCGTGCGTGCTGAGATAGCCATTAACTATGCGTTGAGAGTGTAGGTGGTGCTTTTTAAATAATAATAAAAAATTGAAGAGTTTTGAAATGTGAAGGCATGGGACTTTAGATAGTAGAAGATCTCCATGTGGCAGAGACGGATTGCATATAAGGAATGAGATTATCAATCCCTCTTTTAGATATGAACAACTTTCTCTAAGCATACAATTTATTTACATACAAATATCTACCATTTCTCCGGCAACCCCAAGAGCTTTCTGACAGCCGATCCATATTTTTTCAATGTGGCATCACTTTCACCGTCATTCATGACACTAGATAACGCTGCAACATACTCATCTGCGTTTGGAATCGTAGTAATATCATAATTTTTATACTCATCTTCGGTTAGTTTCACGTCTCGCTTACTTGCTTTAAGATACCAGTCGATTAGATTGATCCTTGACTTGTTTAAATTAAAGTCGTAGTATTCCATATCCGATTCCAGTTTAGTTTTTTCCCATTCTTCGTAGTTCCACGCTTCATGATACAAAGCGGTTAGAAGATAGTTAACGTAATCCAGGTTCTGCTTTCTCAACGGACAACGATCCGCTGTTATAGTAACTAAATCAGTTTTCTCATCGTACCGATCTCCGACGAGACGTAGGAACTTGTCCCGTGCATGCTTATCGAAGTTCAAGGTTGACAGTTTGATGCGCAAAGTGACTATTCTTGCGAGAGGATTACGTATAGACGGACTTGCGTGGCAGTAGTCAGACGTTATGATTTCTTGGGGATAATGCTTTCCGATAGCTTCTTCGGAGTTAAGCTGCTTCGGCCATTCCGTGCAAAAGCTTTTCAGGGCTTCGCATTGGGCTTTAATTACCGGTGGAGTGAGGTGAAGAAAGTTGGGGATCTTCATGAGTTCTGCATTCGCCTTTTTACCTGGTGGTGCCATGCCTTTTGGTACGTAACCTTGGCGTATCGGAAGAGGTACTGACGATGGATGGAAAGTTTTTGGTCCCGGCCAGACATTACCCCAATCCTGAAATTGATAAGTTAAAAAGTGATTACCAGTTCAAGAACAGACAAAATGCTGACTGATAAAATGGACAAAATTTGTGTTGTATAGAATATGGTATATATTGTTCACAAATACTTAATTCATAAAACACTGTGTTCTCACTCGGTAAAAATGTTCACTAAAAAACAAAGACTTTGTTATTTATAGCACTAAAATGAACCAAAACTTGAGGCTCATAAAAATTAATATTATGGTCATAATAAAATTTTAGGACTAACAGCAGATTCTAACTAGAGATGGTTATAGGTTACCAACATTATATACCTAATTGTAACAGACCTGGTCCGTTGCCATCCTGTCAGCCCTATCAGGTTGTACATCAGCTCTTCTCGCTACTTTTCGCTGCAGCCTTTGACTTTTTTTCGTGATATCCAAAACTCGAAACTCTTCTTCATCTTCGTCTTTCTTTAAGGTTGCATCGGCAACTGTCGAATTCGGTCGCCATATCTTTAAATTAAATACTGTAACTACGCTGTTCGGTCTGTAATGCTTGATAAAAGCACTCATTTTATCGTAAAGTAACTTAATTTATAAAATTTGTTATTGTGAGAAGGCCATTTTTAGGTTAACCAGTTCGTGTTGCCAGCTATAATAAATAAATGCAATATATTGTAACAAGAAAAACACGCCGTCTTAGGAGTATGTGTTAAAAAAAACATTATTTACTGGCGAGTTGATTATATACATTTTCATCAATGTTAACTTAAAATAACCTTGAATCGTAACTGTAAAAAAGTTACATTTCAGTGTTTTTTTTATACCTAATAGTAACACTGAGTAATATGCCAAGAGCTCGAAAAGTAGAATTCTACATGTAAGAGAAGTGTAATGTCTTTCAGATTTTTTAAAATTGTTCACTTACTGAGGTGAAGTTTTACCAATCACGTTGTGTAATTACAAACAAATAAGAAAATATAAAAATTTTTACTTTTAGCATCATTTTAGAATGCTTTTAGCTCATAACTTTCACAAATTACGTCCCACACTTTTGGTTTCAGAACAGTCTTTATTTCTCGCGAACTACCCGCGTGGAGTCACCTCAATTATAATGAAACTGAAATAAAGACACGTTTGACAACTGTCATTTGGCGCTAGCATCAACGTTCGGTATAAAGGAGAGAAAGAGAGTACCGAGTAGTTTTAACCCTGAATCACGTTCTATACAACTTGACATATCACCAATTGAAAAAGTCAGTCACTATTCGCTTGAGAATAGTGGCTATTGTGCGTAACTATTTCGTATTTTTCGTATTAATGCTTTTACAATTTATTGTTTATATATAAGTGATGTAAATAGACAAGTTAAAATGTCTGAAAACGGGCGAAAAAGGTGTAGAAAGACTAAATTAGTGCCAAGGGAATACGGAGATGATGATTGCTTTTTGCAGGTAGGCCGACCCGACCTCCATTTTGAGTGTCAAAAGTTTTGTGGGTATTGTGATATAAACTTGAAAGCCATGTGTGATTTTATGAAATTTTAACGTTATGAATTAAAGTATGTTTATTTTGTTTCGTTGAGTCATTTTGAAATTGGAGTCTGAATCAAATTATGGAAATAGTGTGGGTAGGCATAGGTACCTACGTCATTCTTTCAAATTATTAAATATTTACCGTAAATGGATAAATCTAGTTCACCTCCCATGTTTTGTTTATTATTAAACAACATCATCGAATATCATGTGTTTTGTACGTATGAAGTATTATTTACGTTTAAGTTGATATGAAAAGTTGAAACGGGGTCAGAAGATGAATTTCACGCATGCGCTCGAGAGTTATTTGCGAATACCTTCAGATTTTTTTATGGACGTATATTTTGATCAACAGACTATTGTAAAATAGTAATTTCGTCATTTAGTAATGCAGTTAAATATGTAATGCTTTTTGTTTATTACAATGGCAAGTGTAAATGAAAAGTATGTTGTAAGAATGTTTATAAACGTGATTTGATTTCAAAACACCACAAATATGCCGTCTTACATGTTAAGTGCTGCATTGGACTCATTAAACATTAGTAACAAATGTTTCGAAAAAATAATTACGTTTAATTTTCATCATATTTTTCAATACAAATTAGGTTTTTTCAAAAAAAACAACAACAAAAGCTCTTAAGATCTTACTGCTACATCGCCTAATTTAGCAAACAAACCTATACTAATATTATAAATAATAAAGTGAAAGGTTTATTTGGAACTGTAAATTAAGGTAGTTAGTTGGTATGAATTTACTTTTGACGCTGTTTTCCTTCTCTGAAATACCTTAAAGCTGGTCTATGTGTTTGTTGTTCTTTAACATTCTTAATTAATTGCTTAATGAATTTTGATGAAATTTACTATGGAAATCAGTGGATTTCCATAGTAAATTTCATATTTCTGTGCATATGTAGTGACATATGCACAGAAATAATACATCATCTCAATTTCATTTTATTAATGAAATAGTTGTGACTGGGAAAGATCGCTATTTAGCGATAAGTCCGCCTGTTGTTTACCTGTTTAATGTCTTTTATTTCTGTATTTTCTTTGTTTGTTTATATGGTGTTCAATAAAGAGTATTATTGTTGTTGTAACTATCATCTAAGAATTATCTTGTCAATTACAGGAGCCAGCACGGAAAAAGTCACTCCTCGAGAAGATTAAAACAGCAAGTGATGATGCAGGCACTCCGGAAACTTCACTACAGTTCTCTGTCAAAGTGGAGGTCGAGGACATTGACGATTCCCACCCGGAGGAGAACCCTTCGGACTATATGAAGTATCTATTTAGCTTGTCCAAGGACAACAGTGAAGATACGGAAGCTGCTACAGACAATATGGTGCCTTTGAGGAGGTCTACCAATGACAAAAGGTCATGGAAAAGCACCCCGTTCCAATCAATGCCCTCCGCTGACATAGCCTATGTCCTCGACCCAAATAAGATGTATAAAATGTTCCCAATTTTGCATAAAAAGTTCCCAAACGACAAAGAGGCCGTTATGCACTGTAGGAATCTATGGGGAAAAGTTTTCAACGAGATAGGATCATATCGTACGACGTTGAGTATTCCAGACTGTCAACTACATAATATTATATTGCAATGGCGAGCCTGGCAGTACACTTCGAAGACACGAGAGAGCCCTTTCTGTTATAAATGCTACATCTGTACCGATGCCTGGTGGAGTTACAGCGATTTTAGAAACCATATCCGCCATCATCCTACTGCGACTTTGAAACTAGAGTTCGGTCATCAAGAGTGCAACATCATAGTGTTCGGGGGTAAGGCACCTCCTGTGAAGGAAATATTCGTCGATGGGAAGTGCTTTAAATGCGCCAAGACGTTTATACAGCATCAAGAGAACAAAGTGTACGCAGATTGCGTGTACAGTTGCGTTCATTGTAAGGAGACGAGCGATACGTGCACGGCACTGCTCCGTCATAGTGGAGTCTGCCTCCGTAACCCATTACGTATCACAGGGAATATGCAAAGCACGTTGAACAATCAAGAATTCAAAGACTACCCTTGCAAAGTTTGCGGAATTGTGTTTCTAACCAAGCCGGCTCAGCTTGAGCATTTGACTGTCTGTCACACCGTCCGTTCGGATGACCCTATTGTGACCGACTTCAAAACATGTAAACATTGCAACAAGATATACTGCTCTTTCCCCTACCACGTGTGTAGCAAAAGGAACGCTTCACATGGGTGCAAATTCTGCGGCGTAATGTTCCAGAACAAGAAAATGCTCGATCTACACATGAAAACCTCCCGTAAGTCTGTGTGTTGCTCGAAATGTAATAAATGCATTGAGAGATCGTGTATGGCCCCGGAGCACTATGCAACGCATAGCGATGACTTCCAGATTCTGAATAGATGCCTCTTCTGTAAGAAGATTATGCTGTTGGGCAGCGACGAAGCCGTAACACAGCATCGTAATAAAGGACACGGCAGAATTAACGGACCCTTTACAGATAAGGTAATATTTTGTGTTTTTCAAGTAGAGAATAGCCAATGCAGTATACTCGTCGCAAAACAAAATGGCGTCGGGCGCCATACATACTTCTATGGTGCCAGGCGCTTTGTTTTGTGGCGAGTATAATTCAAATTCAATAATTTATTCAGCAAACAACATCTATAAAAATTAAAAAATGAAACGTTAGAATTTGAGGGGAAAACAATCTTCCTAGGCTTTACTCTAGACTCAAAACTGCGTTGGAACGAACATATCCCTTCCTTAGCAGGTAGACTTAGTTCTGCAGCATATGCAGTAAGGCGTATTAGGCAGCTAACTGACGTCGAGACGGCCAGGTTAGTCTATTATAGTTATTTCCATAGTTTCATGTCTTACGGAATTATACTTTGGGGGAGATTCAAACCATCTTTGTGTTGCAAAAGCGGGCTGTACGTGCAATATATCAACTTGGGTCTCGGGTCTCCCTTAGAGAAAAAATCAAGGAGATAAACATTCTTACCATTGCGTCACTATACATATTTGAAAATATCATGTATGCTCGTAAGAACTTGCACGACTTTAAGCATAACAGTGATGTTCACAATTTTAACACTAGGAATAAGGATAAACTTTTTGTTACTGGTTACCGTCTTCGTAAAGTGAGCTCTTCGTTTGTTGGGAACTGTATACGATTTTATAACAAATTGCCTTCTGATGTTGCTAATATGCCATTTAAAAAGTTCAAGTCGTTCATTAAGTGCCGCCTTTTAAAGAAGGCATATTATTCGGTGAATGACTTTTTAGATGATAAGAATCCTTTTAAGCCAACTGTTTAGGTTATTATTATTGACTAGTAACATGATATATGTCTCGCTGGGCAAATATTAACTCTTTTTTTTTTTTTTGTTTTTTTTTCACTACCAAATCTGTCCAGCAGCTGGAGCATGTCATGCTCGCTTTAAGGTCCTTGCTTACAGCGGCGTCGTTGATCGGGTCGCCACCTTCCCTAAGAAATGGTTAAGGGAGGCGATGGCTGAGATACGCGTCACGCTCGTGAACGGGTGCTGTCTGTGGGGTCCGGTCTGTTCATGCTTGCAAGGACGTTTTAACGTTGCGGCGCTTCTTCTCAAGCAATGGGTCTAGGAAGCGCTAGTAAATTCTTTTCTGACGTGTAAAAGTGCCCCTATGTGGCCAATTTGCTGAATAAATGATTGAATTTTGAATTTTGAATTGAATAAAATATACATATAGGTACGTACTAAAATTACATTGAAAGGATGTATAGTCCCTAACTTAAACTTAAATCTAAGATCTTACTTAGAGATGTATAGTCTCCAAGGGTGCAGAAAAAAAAAATATGGAGATGGCCACCATTGTAAAATAAATATAAATTCCATAGATGTCGACAGTAGTGCAGGGGTCGGCACTCTTCCGGCAAAAGGCCGACGACCAAATAAAGAAACGGGGCCGCCATTCACAAAATAGGGATGACGACAACTTTTTTTTCCTTAGTCTATGAGGAAGATTATTGAAAAGTATTGGACACGTATTTTTTTCTTTATTCACGTACTCAAACTTGTACGGAGATATATTGAGTTGAAATGTCGCGTGACGTCACGGTTAGGTACGATTTATACCTAACGGTGACGTAGTTAGCCCCCATTGCACTCTCCAACTTTAATGCGTTTTAACTTGGTCATTCTTTGTTAATTTGATAAAACAAAAAATACGTGTCTAATATATTTTTTATTACCTGACTGACGGACTAATTAGAAATTCGATTTCTTCACCCTGTCGCCATCCCTATTATCAAGATGGTTCTTGGTTTATTTTATAGTTCTATTCGAGCCGTTTGAGATTATCATAAGGTTGGAGACGGATAATTTTTCAAGAGGTCTACAGGCATTAGCACTGATCTTGAGCGGTGGCTTTCGATGCGCAGAAGTCAAAAATAAGGTCTCATTGGCCTCTGGGCGCGGGCCGCGGCGGCCGCTGCGCCGTGCGCGCACGCTTATTGGCCCTTCAGTCGTAAACATGCGCAGAAATCCCCTCTACTTTCGCTCACCGCTCAAGATCCCTGCCGCGACCTGTACAATTTTTTTTTCCCAACATGTAAATAGACGCCGTCGCGGGTTGCCGACCACTAGGCCCTAGTTGTTTGACCTACCGCCTCTCATGCAGAGGGTCGGGGGTACAATAGGGATGACGACAGGGTGAAGAAATCGAAATTCTAAATAGTCCGTCAGTCAAGTAATAAAAAAATATTAGACACGTATTTTTTGTTTTACCAAATTAACAAAGAATGACTAAGTTAAAACGCATTAAAGTTGGAGAGTGGGGGCTAACTACGTCACCATTAGGTATAAATCGTACCTAACCGTGACGTCACGCGACATTTCAACTCAATATATCTCCGTATAAGTTTGATTATGTGAAAAAAGAAAAAATACGTGTCCAATACTTTTCAATAATCTTCCTGATAGACTAAGCTATTCGGAGCCACGGAGCTATTCGGTGAAGGAAAACGCGAGGAAACCTGCACGCATTTGCGCTATTTGAAAAAAAAAGTTGTCGTCACCCCTATTCCGGCTCGCACCTCTAAGTTTACTTAGGTGCGAAATTCAATTTGAATTCACCACGGAGCTATTCAGTGAAGGAAAACGCGAGGAAACCTGCACGCATTTGCGCTATTTCAAGGATGTGTGTTAAATCCCCAATACGCACAGGCCCGCGTGGGTTCTTTTTATTTATTCATTTCTTTTGCAAAGGTAGTGCCAATTTGAGAGCAGGGCAGAGCCCGGCTTCAGAGTATGATTACAATGAAAAAAAGTTATTCTAGGTTTAGTTTATGGTGCCTGTCTGAATTCAGTGACCGTCAAGACAGCGTTCATCGTAACGATATCCAGGATCTGAATATGCAAATAAATGGTACCCAAAGAAGCCGAGATATGCCAACATTTAACGGTGTACGAATTTTGGCACCGTTACCACGGAAATTCGCACAGTATTCACTCAAGTTCGTAAAAAGTTAAGTTTTGGATTATCTCAGCTTCTATTATAGATAGTACGGTGATATTTAATGGGCGGTCGGTACTATTTGGGTACTATTTTTTTAGCTATATATCATTCCTGAGAACCAAGCCGTTCCTGAGATCCACGCGGTGTACAGTTAGCAGCAGAAGTAGATAAGGTGTTCAAAATGACCTACACACGCCCTTAACGTTTTAAGAATAAGGTCGTGTGTAGGTCATTTTGAACACCTGAACAGCTTATCTACTTCTGCTGCTGACTGTACGCCAGCTTGACGCTCGGTAGCATACACCGTGAACAGGCCTTATATTTCGAAAATGTTCAAGGATACTATTTTTTTAACCTAGATATTCCGTAGGTACTATTTATTTGCATAATCAGATCCTGAATATCGTTACGGTGTTCGCTATCTTGACGGTCACTGAATGCAATAGCCCAAATTTCAACAAAAACTCTTGCTGAAAGATATTAATATTCCTTTTTCTTTTCATTCCAGATACTTATCCCAAAAATTATGCTGGAGCAATGTCATTCCGCTCAAAACGCGTGGCCACGTCCCGTCAAAAGTAAGTAAAACCGTTTAGATGGCCCACCTGGTGGAATGTAGACACTGCCAGCCATGTTGATGTGGATCGATTAAAAAATAACTTACTACTACTACTACTACAACAGCCTATTTACGGCCCACTGCTGGGCACAGGCCTCCTCTCATCACGAGAGGGTTGGGCTGGTGTCAAACCCTCTGAGACTGACTGGCAGACAAATGAAACTACTAGTAGAGGAGGCTACAATTCGACATGGATGTTCCTTGGAAAGTGAAGACAAGAGGAGCACTGATACAGGATTTCCCGAAATTCCTACGGGAATACCATTTCACCCAACGTTGGTTGCAGTTACATGAATGAAGTAATTCTTACCTCTGGAATTATTTATGTGCGAAATTCAATTTGAATTTACCACTGAGCTGTTCGGTGAAGGGAAACATCGTGAGGAAACCTGCACGCATCTGCGAAGTAATTCAAAGATGTGTGTGAAGTCCCTAATCCGCACTGGGCCCGCGTGGGGACTATAGCCCAAACCCTCTCGTGATGAGAGGAGGCCTGTGCCCAGCAGTTCGACGCGAATAGGCTGTAGTAGTATGTTATTTTCAGGTTGTCGAACTATCACCATACCAAATGTTACCAATATCGGTCCATCCGTTTTCACACAAAGGAAGGACAAACCAACAATCAGACTCACTATTTGTATGAAGATATAAATGGATTTAGTTGACTTAAAATATGTGTTTCTTTTACTTTTCACAGAAGTACGTGCCAAAGTTCAACAAACCACAGTTAATTTATATAATAAAGTGCGAAAGAGTTATAGACAACCAACTTCAAGAAGGAACACAAAAGATAGGACAGAGGAAGATGTTGATGTCGAAACAAACGAACCAGAAACTAAAGCCATAAACAATGATAAACTGGTCAAAATTAAGCAAATAACAGAGAGCATAGACATCAAACCCGATATAGTGGTCAAACAAGAGAAATTCTCCGACGATGAAGATGTAAAACCGGATATTAATAAAGTCTTAGAAGAAACTGTAGCTTCTTTAAAAGAGTTGGATAGCTACACTGATATTAAAGTAAAACAGGAGGAAACGCAAGAGAAAGCACAGCAAAGTACTACGGATATACAGGAACAAAAAGATGTTGAAACAGGACAAGCAAATATGGAAAAATTACAGAATGTGGCTAAAATAACCGAAGTACAAGGGAATCAAGAAGATATTATTAAAGAGATAGCGATCAAAGTTGAACAGGCAGATCCAGAGGACATACAAAGAGAACTCGACGCACTCGAAGCTGAGAAAAAGAATACGGATAAAATAAAAGATACAACAGTTAATGCAAACATAGATGCTAAAAAACAGAACGCAGTTAAAGTAACGAAATTGAGTCCGTATCAACAGAAAGCTAAAGACAAAATAGCCTTGGCGAATTCGAAGAATACGCCAGTGTTGGCTGAAATGAAACCACCCGTGCCTACAAAACCGAAACAGCGTATTCTCAACACAGAGATAGCCAACATTTTTAACGTGTCGCAGAGCATTTTGGATCCTGTCACTGTGAAATTGGAAATAAAAGCCGAAGCGGAAGATTATGACAACGATTTGATAATATTACACGCTACCGACAATTCCGTGAAACGGGAGAGCAGCAGTGACAATTCGGAGTTGAACCTCTCAAATCTAGAGCCGGAGGTAATTCTAAACGCCGGATACAAGAAGAGGAAAGTATACAAATGCAGCAAGTGTGATTACTCGGGCTTCCACAAAGAATACAGAGAGCACACGTCAAATTATTGCATGGTACCTTCCAGAGAGAAAACGGGCAAAACGATAACCCTGAATTATGCATGTACGAAATGCAACCGCGCCTATCCGTGCCTGAAAAAATACGCATTGCATTTTATTCATCACGGGTACAAGTATATGACCTGCCCGCAATGTCCTTTAGTGTTCGACACCTTGACTCGTCTGATGCCACATCTGAATAGTCATATAAAGAATCAATACGTCCGCGTACAACAGATAGACACCTGCGACGAACGCAATAGCAAATCTTATCAGTGCAAATCGTGCAAGGAAATAGTACACATGAAAAACAGTTTCGAGCATTGGGAGAAACATTTGGAGCTCTCCGCTCCGGTGACGGAGGAAGTTGAAAATGCCGGAGGATGCGAGCTGGTAGCCAAAGGAACGTTTGTGCTTGAACCGGACACTCTGAACAGGATTTTAGGTAAGGTTAGATCATTTTTCATGCTTTTTTTCACAACTTACACTAGTAGCCTTCACTCACGCGCCGAGGGTGGCTGACGTCTTAAAGCGAATATGGATCTTACCTATACCTATTTAACATCCTCATCCGTTTTACACGATGACATAGACTACAGAGTCAAGCAAAACGTTGTGAGGAGTGTGGAATGTGTCTTGGTAAGGAGCGCAATCTTATATGGCGAAACAGTTGAAAACGTGTCCAGCGGATTTGATAAGCAACAAAACAAAACACACTCTCCTCACAACCGTTTTCGCTGCGTTTTCGCCTCAGCAGCGCCATCTGAAGGCGCTACTGGAGACTATCCGCCTAGGTGGCTTGACTGGAGTGGCGACCGCAGCGCCCCCTACCTACCCGATTTGGTGTCCACCTTTGGAACTATAAAGATTGCGCTCCTTTACTTCAACCCTCCATAGTTGTGACGATATTTTATCCACAGAGTCTGCTATCGACTCTAAGCATGTTTTTTAGGTTTATGGATTGGGTATCGCTCACACCATCAATCCCATACTGGCCTATTGGTGACCGGCATACTGGTTGGCAAAAAAAAACCTACAAAGCATGCTTAGGGCCCTCGCCACAGCGACTTTTTGGCAGCGATGCTACGGGCTACTCATATCACAATCCTTTTTTTTACATATAAGAGTAAAAAAGATGCCGTGGGCGACGGCCCTTAGAATCAATAGCTGATTCACACCATTTTATTTTTACATTCACAACATTTTGCTTGACCCCTTGTTTGGGTCGTTGGCGTGGAAAGGGTTTATTAACATTCACACGTTTTTCATTTCTACATGCTTGCTACTTTTTCTGCATGAATGTCATTTGTGACACTAAATCTCCACCCCTAGGGGTGAATATGTAAATATCTTTTTCTCAAACATGCAATGATATATTGTTATTATGTTCTTTTTATTAGCCTGGGAACTCTGGGAAGTATCACGTTTCAGGCGCGGCTAGACGATTGGTCTATAATGAGATTTCATACAAACGTTGCAGGCCAAGGCCGGCAACTCACTTTTTCTTCTTGTAAAACGTTACGATGCGTTACAGGGACGGGAGGGGGTGTTTGAACTACGCGTTACGTAACATTGTTTCCGGTACTTTACGCCACATAATTGTGATTTTTAGGTAAAAATGGTCACTTAGTGGTTACGTAACGCTTTACTAGGGGGGAGGGGGGCGTACAGAAAAACGTTACGGTGCGTTACATGGGTGGAGGGGGAATAAAAAATCTCGAAAAATTGCGTTACATTTTATAAACTTGTATGCTAAATATGCCGCGACTGCGCTTGCGTGGATTTCATACTACAGTTACCCACTCCCCTTTTCGACCATTATGAAATTATTTTTGAGACAAAAACTAACCTGAGTGACCTATGTCCTTTCCCAGAACTCAAGCTATCCGTACCAAAATTAGCGGTTTAAGCGTAAAGAGGTAACATACAGACAGACAAGAGTTACTTGCGCATTAACGCGTAACACACAAGGGTCATAGACATTTTTTTGTATGAGTTAAGGTTAACTGTGGACGGCCCAAAGTTAGGGGCTAATTCCTTCCCTCCCTCTCCCATACCAAACTGTGTTGCAATTCGAACAGTAGATTTCAAAGTAAAGCCTTACATACATACAGACAAATTTTCTAAAAATCGTTTCTTGTATTCAGTATCGTTTATATAGTCCCCTCGACTTGATCGTTTCTTTTTATTTTCATGTTTCAGACGCGACTTTTCTACAGACTTATTATTAGTATAGAAGACTAGCAAGCCTACCTGTGTCTTGCGGTATTATAATTCGCGTCACATTTTATCCCGTTCCCGTGAAAATTTCGAGAAACCCTCTCTTAGTGCTCCCCTGCGCTCCGCAAGGAACCTGCATGCCAAATTTCAGCTTTCTACGACCAGTAGTTTCGACTCTGCGCTGATGGATCAGTCTGTTAGTCAGTAGGTTAACGCATTCACTGCCACCGACGCATATGTGCGTTTTGCTGACTTTCCCGCAGTGCCTTGAACGCACATGTGCGTTGCAATGTTCCCTTAATGCATAGACATAAATAATATAGACCCGGTCTAACGTACACGTAATATGTCCCCACTTCCACGGTGTCCAATCCAAAGTTCTGTCACCGAGCGTGCGTGACAATAAGCGTTTTTTTTAAAACTTTTTTTCGAAACTGTTTCTCAGTATCTAAAAACTCGTCTCGTTGTTGGAAAAATGTGACCCAGCTTTAGTGTCACGATACAAGTTTAACTTTGGATTGGACGTTAGGCCGGGTCCATACGAAGTATTATTTATGTCTATGCCTTAATGACAGATGTGGCACCTGTTCGTAAAACAGAAGTGGCAGTGAATGCCTTAAACCGTAATTATTCTATTACTTACCTTCCTTTACCTTTTTCAGCCGTGCTACAACAACACAAAGGTTTGAACGTTGGACAGCCGCAAGCAATCAAATCCTGCTTTGTGTGCCATAGACATTTCGAAAGACAAAACGACTGTAAGCGACACCTCATAGAACATCTACTAGACGATGCGTTCGGAAAAATTACGAACACTATGAGTCTACAATGCCAATTATGCAAAGAGATATCAGAGAACGCCGACACGTATAAAAAGCATATGAGAGACCACGCCTCGCTACCGATTTATAAGTGCTCGCTGTGCAATAAAACGTTCAGTGATTCTAGTAACTTCACTAAACACAAGAAGATACATAACAAGAAGGCGTTTGTGTGTGATATATGTAACAAGAAGTTTCAAGCGAAAATGTCCTTGGAAAGGCATATTCAGGTAAACTAAAGAGCTTTTTATTTATTTACCATCGTAAATTACTTCTGATTAAAGCATATTAAAGTGATCAAAGTAGATATATAGACATTTACCAAAATGGTGGAATTTTTCGCACATTCCATCTTAGGCCTGAGGGTAGGCAACGCATTCGAGATCTTATGATTTCTTAATGGGGGATCATAAGATTTCGGTGTCCATGGACCGCAGTGACCACTTGCCATCAGGTGGGCTGTGCGCTCGTTTGCCTATACACCGGAGGCATCACCAATGCGTTGTCAGTCACATACTTAAAAGACAGTTGGTATAGTTGGAAATGGTGTTTCAAATGTCTATAAACAGCAGTGATCACATTCCATCAGGCGTTTTAGCAAGAAAAAATATAAGCAACTAGCTTCTGCCCGCAACTTCGCCCGCGTGGGATTCGGTTATCGCGCTCCCGCGGGAATCATACGCTCTTCCGGGATAAAAAGTAGCCTATGTCCTTTTCCGGGACTCCAACTATCTCCATACCAAATTTCATCCAAATCGGTCCAACGGTTGAAGCGTGAAGAGGTAACAGAAAGACAGAGTTACTTTCGCATTTATAATATTAGTATGGATTTACATACGATTGACGACATTGGCGCCCGAAATTAAGGTATTTTATTCCAATTCAACAATTTTAAGGTGCCGTATTGTAATGGCAAAAATCGGAATTCTTATCATTTCATAATATCGGTGTCTGTCTTTCCGTCCGTCCGTCCGTCCGTCCGTTAGTATGCAACAGCTATTTCTCTTAAGAGATTTACAAGTACAGGGAGGCAGGTGTATCCTATGAACCGCTACAACACAAAATGATACAGTACGATTTTGAGAAGAAAAGACGTTAAGGGTGGCACTCCATAAATGTAACTGAGGGATGAAAATAATAATTTAAGAAAACAAAGCTGTGTGGGGTGTTATTGAATAGAACTTTGATAATGATATGGAGGTTCCGAATTATTATTATTTTATATGGCAATGTTTTGTGAGATATTCGCTCCAAAAGTGGTGAAAAAATTGTGTGACAGACAACGCTTCCCCCCCCCTGCCCCCTTAACGTTTGAACGGAATAAAAAATTGGAAATATACAATTCGCACAGATTTTGGAATAATTTCGCTGACTACGGAACATTTAATATAAGCGATTGCGACTCGGTTTTTTTCTCTTGATTAGACTTGTGATCTTGGGACAAAGCCACCGCCAATCTTATAATTTATTCCTTCTAATTTCAGATGCATATGGAAACGGACCCCTACACGTGTCAGATATGCCAACGCGTGTTCTACGACAAGGCGTTCTTCAAACGTCACATGCGTCAGAATCACGAGAAGCAACAGAACAAATTCAAGTGCATCATTTGCAGAGCTCGCTTTGACACTCTCCGGTTAAAATGGGACCACATGTGGGAGGTGCACAAGCAAAGGAAAGAGGTCGCCGATTGTCCAATATGTAAGCAGAGCTATCGGAAAATTAGTGACGTGAAAAAACACTGTCAAATCGAGCATAACATCAATCTCTCCATAAACAATGTGTTCGAAATAGTGCGCCAGTTCAAAAAGGAAAGTGAGAGAGTGAAAAGTGAACAGGTGCAGCAAGTTGGTGAAACGGCGGAGAGTGATGATGATGTGTTGGTGATTGAGGAGGCAAGAGAGACGTTGGTTATTTTCGATGACGATGTCAGTTAGTTCCTTGTTTGGGTTACATAAGGTCAGTTGGGGAAAGTGTTGCATGCAACTACAGAGCGTTTGTTCGTTTTCATTCACTACTATTACTACAGCCTATTTGCGTCCCACTGCTGGGCACAGGCCTCCTCTCATCACGAGAGATGCGTGCAGGTTTCCTCGCGATGTTTTCCTTCACCGAAATGCTCAGTGGTAAAAACAAATTGAATTTCGCACATAAGTAAACTTAGAGGTGCGAGCTGGAATCAATCCCCCGATCCTCTGCATTAGAGGCGGTAGGTCGAACCATTATGCCACCACGACTTTCATTCACTAAAATTGAGAAATTTAATGGAAACAGCAAGACTATCTAAGACTTAAAGCTATCAAAGAATTTTTTTGGACAATTTTGTATTCTTTAGTATTTTAGTGGATATTAATAGACATAGAATGTAGTATGCACTTGCCCCAACTGACAGTACATAGGATAAGAGGACCAGTTAGTTAAGTTGGAGTTTCCTGTTTGGAAATTGCTTCCTTCACCTTCAGTAATCTAACAATGGTAATGGTGATGGAGTGCAATGGCACATGGCAGTGCCTTGAAACCTACATAATATGCTCTTCTTTCCTTAGTCATGTATTTTTATAAATTTAATTTGACATGTGTATGTTAACATTTATGTATACTGTGATGCTTCACTGAGCGCTTGTTTCTGTGTAATTAATTGTATATCCATTATTTTTTGACATATTATAACACAAACGCCTTCAATTTGACATGTGAATATTATGTTTATTTAGTCTTAGATATGATAACTAACATTTTTAATGTATAGTCATAATAAATTTACTTTTGTACACTTACAGTTACTGAAAGCGTTTACTTTTTTACAGTTACTGAAAGTGAGTAGATTTTTGTAATTTTATATGTTTTATCAATTGAAAAATTATTTTACGAAATGCATGTCAATATTGTCTACTTTTTGGTAGCAGCTTTATACAGTTTTAAATAATGGTATGTGTGTGTATGGTCTCTCATTGTTCTTTTTTTAGTGGGTTAAAACAAATATGCTCTTTACAAGAATATGGAATTAAATTATGCGATGGTTTATTTTTACTTTGCATATTTGGTGAATGAGTTTTATACAGTCTTAAATTGTTCACAAGAGGTAAAATTACGAATTATGAGATCTCGCGTATTTTCTATTCGTTTAAATATATGACATTTTAATGTTGGTCGATAAAATTCATTGTTAAGTTTAGAAATAATCACAGTGAAATAAATACCCACTTACTAGTTAGGTGTTAAATGTTTTGCTTTAATCAAAATGTGGTTTGAAATACATTTTGTAGAAAATTAAGTTTTTTTTTTCTGTTTTTTATCGGATCTTCTGTTGGAGACGTGAAAATTTAATGTCTATGTTTTCTTTTTCAATGTCACATCTAATTAGTTTTTTTCGAGTTTTTCATTAATCGTTCTCACTACACTCTTAAGTGCCACTTGCACAAAGCCGTTAACCTCGGGTTAGACTCTTAACCCACGTCAAATTCATACAAATAAATCTGAGTTAAGCAGTTAATTCGAGGTTAGCGGCTTGGTGCAAAAGGGGCGAAGTCATTTTACTCAACCAAGTATTTTAATTTTGCAATTATGCATGTTATTATTACATAGAAGTATGTAATTGTTACTAAGGTCAATATAATTTACTTTTCTATAAACAAAACTCGTTTTATTTATTAACAGCAGTGGGTGACCGTAAAGACAGGGTACACCGTAATATTACCGAGCTACCGAGCGTCAAGCTGGCGTACACCGCGTGGATATCTGAGCAGAAGCTAGTGTAGAGATATATGATGAACGTTTTATAGAATAAAATATATTGTATATCACCCTTGGCCGTAAAGTGGGATTTTCTGCCCGCTACGCGGAGAGAAAATCTCACTTCTTGGCCAAGGTAAGACGTAAAACTTTTGACAAACCATGGGCGGTAATTCGTAAAGCCCCAGATGGCATTTATGGCTCTCACCTTCGGTTCGGGCCACAGAAACGGATTTCATGAAATAGGTTCGATGAAAAAAATCGTGAAGTTACGTCTTCTAATCCTATTTAAACGGTTGTATAAGTTTATTTTTTTTAAGCAGTTTTCTATAATTAAATATACTATTCCGTCATACTCATACCGAAAAAAATTCTAATTTATATTGTTCATGCAATGTGGGACATTTTTAATCTTCATTTTTCTGATTTACTAGGTATATCGTTCACATGCCGCGGTCGTGCTTCTCGCTCCCTCCAATGCAAACAGACTTGTCCGCTGAGACAGTAGCCTGCCTCGATTGCTCAAGGTCATTAGCTCTTGTCAGCGTCTTGATGTATTTAATAGTTCTACATACAGAATGGCCACGGAATCACCCGCTTGAATTTAGTCTGCGCGCGACTGCCCTTACCGTCATTTGTTTCATCCGAAAATGGAGAGAGAGTTATTGGCCCGCGTACTAGTACGCACACACAGTTACAAATGTACAGACGTCCTCGCACGCAAACATTGACACTTCATTCGAATCTTGTTCGAAATCGTGCTTTTATAGGCCTTGTCCGCCGTATTAGACCGGGAGATGCTGATACAGTATTCCGAACCATTTGTACCAGGCTGGCGAGTCTACAGAGGTATAATTACTTAATGACGAAAAGGAAAATCATGGTCATAGCGCCAGTACCGGGGGCCCAATCGCGGGAGCGTTAATCAACCGTGTCGCATAAATTACGAAGTCGAACGATTTGTACCACAAAAAAAATTGTATTTTCCGATAGTCGATGAAAAACGAAGTAGGCGATCGCGTAATGCCATACTTTTCCGACGGGGCCAAATAGCCGCCATACCACACCAAAGATGTAATTTTTATTTATTTTGCAGAACGATTTGTACCACCCTATTTTTTTTCGTTCTTTGTATGATCATAAATAGAAGTCTGATAATGCCATACCTGTAGGAGGCGGCTAGTGTGTACAATAATTTTTAGAAATTGTAAGTTGGTTGTATGTTGTAATTGTGTCAGCATCTCCCGTGGTGTGGTGATAGTGAACAGGTGGTAAGTGAAACAGCGTGTATGTCTATAAAACTGCATTTATTCACTTCTTGGGCGCCGGCTTGGCCTTCGCTTCTTTAGCGGCCTTCTTCTTGGGGGGCGGGGGCGCAGTTTTCTTGCCGGCTGGCTTTTTCGGCTTCTTGGCGAGCGCAGCCTGGGAGAAATAAACATTGACATTGTTAGTAAATCACTGGTAGCAACACAAATCTAATATATAAAATTCTCGTGTCACAGTGTTTGTAACCAAATTCCTCCGAAACGGGTTGACCGATTCTTATGAAATTTGGAGTGTATGTTCAGTAGGTCTGAGAATAGGACTTAGCTATTTATCATACCCAAAAAAATATCCAAGGCGGTACGAAGTCTGCGGGGTCAGCTAGTAAATATATAATTAATCTATCCACGCCTTTTTATATGGGGTCAAGCAAAATGTTGTGACGATATTTTACCCAAAGAATCGGCTATCGATTTTTAAGGTTTTTAATTATTTTTGAGTAAGAAAAATAGGGAATAAAGAGTCAAATAAAACTGAAACTTTTGATTTTCTAAATGTTTCTTATGAAAGAAAATTTGTCTTCCACACGTCGACACAGCAACGAACTTGAGTCCCAGTTGCTGTTTCCTAAGGGAATATCTATGTACCCTCAATATTCGTAACTCAAACCACACGTAGCAGAAAGAGTAAGGCTTTCAAGGGATGTAGAACACGTTCTACTAAACTCACAATTGACTGTTAGGCGATACATCTCACCAGGTTGACTAGTTTATTATAATACTAGCTTCTGCCCGCGACTTCGCCCGCGTGGAATTCGATTATCGCGTTCCCGCGGGAACTATGCGTTTTTCCGGGATAAAAAGTAGCCTATGTCCTTTCCCGGGTCTCCAACTAATCTCCATGGCAAATTTCATCTCAACCGCTCCAGCGGTTGAAGCGTGAAGAGGTAACAGACAGACAGACAGAGTTACTTTCGCATTTATAATATTAATATGGATTTCATTGGTTGAATTGATCACACACCAAGCATACATTTATGAAACAAAGGCATTCTTGGCTCCTATATAGTCAAGCAAAAGTTGTGGCGATACTTTACCCATATAATCTGCTATTGATTCTAAGCATGCATTTTAAGTTTTTAAGAGTTGATAAAAAGAAATTTGTATGGCCCAGTATGGGGATTGATGGTGTAAGCGATACCCGAATCCCACACTAGTTTTTTACCCACTCGAAAAAAAACAATCCTGAAAAACATGGCAGAATTGTTAGCTGATTCTGTGGGTAAAATATTGTGTAAAATGACGCTTGAACGCTTAAACATAATATTGGTTGACGGATATTATAGTTATAGACAGAAATTTTACACAACCTTATGGAGACATAAATAAACTAGAAAATATAATTTACCTTGACAGCCTTAGTCCTTTTTTCCCTAAGCTTCTCAGCTTTCACTGCGTCATCCGAAGCGGGCAGTTTGATCTGTAAACATAATACTTATTAACAAAAATGGCGTGAGTATTATACAGGTGAAGTGTTATTTGAGGTTATCAGGAAGTGTCAACGTGATTAGGTAATCATGTTTTGTCATAACCCAATGCTCTGATAAGAGAGTATCATCATTTTCAAGTGAAGTTATTTGTGTGCATGGAAAGAGTAATATTTTGTTGGAAATAGTGTGTACTTGGTTTTTTTAAATTATTGATTTCTTTTTAAGGGTTCCCATCCTACAGGGTGACAAACGGAACCGTATTAATATGCCTCCGTTTTCTAACAATCTGTGTATCTGTCACAGGGCTCTCAAATGAGAGACATCGTGTTTAATAAAATCATCTAAATGAAAAGAAAAAAACCGGCCAAGTGCGTGTCGGGCCACGCGCAAATTATAGGGTTCCGAAGTTGAGGATGCCCAGAGTACCTTTCTAAGACTTATTAGCATCTAGCTAGCCTGTGGTATGACGTGCCCGCCCGACGCCCCTGCCGCTCGAGAAAAATCATCATTATAAGTTGGTCGACTATTACTCGTAAGTTTGTACAGCCTACTTAGCTCTGATAGTTTTCCTTTCAACTACGTTATATATGCCACAACCGTGATTTTTTTCAGCCATCCAAATACCACCATTTAGCTGGCAGGGGGGGGGGACACGTGACTCTAACAAAAAATAGCACTTTAAAGCTTAATATTTCACAAACGCATCACTTAATCAAAAAATGGTTTTAACAAACCCACAATATTTTTTTAAGACCTATTCAACGACATGCCGCACCATGGGGTACGCAAGAAAAAAATATATTTCAAAATTTTATTGTACCACTTTGTCAGCGTAACTAATATGCATATTCATGCCAAATTACAGCTCTCTAGACCTAATCATCTCCGAGCAATAGTGCGGACAGACGGACGGACGGACGGACGGACGGACGGACGGACATGGCGAAACTATAAGGGTTCCTTGTGGACTTCGGAACCCTAAAAAGATTATGGAGAATTTCCCCCAGATGGAGATCCTCGGATAACAAAGGCATTGTTTAACAAATCTACAAATTTGTAAGGGATTTATATACTCCACCATTATGCAGGTTTAAGTGACTCAAGCACGATTTTTCATATTTCACTTAGAAGGCGCGTGGATTAATAATTATAATAGACACAGCATCAACAGCATTAAGTCCTTCGCCGCGAACCTTCTTTGTTGTTTCGTGCTATACTTTCTAAAGTAGACAAATACCTAAGAAAACAAGGTCTGCCGATCCGGGTGGCAAGTCACCCGTACGTCAAAGTCGAGTTGCCACTTTATTGCAATAAAACAAATATGAAGGAAATATTTTCTGCCTTTATAATGCAAAATAAATTATTTGCGCATAACAATTATCATTTGCTTGTTTAAGCGCACAAAATTCGACACGTTAAAAACAAATCAACGTAATAATTTAACGGAACACTCGCAGCATACACGAGGGTTGGGAATTATTTTAATACACCACATGCAACACACAGAAGTGCGAATGACGTTAGGGTGTCACCCACACTACTATACAACACCGGACAGTCATACCTGGCGAAGTATATTTATTGTATCATGGAAAAATCAACAAGCTACTCACGCCGCGTTTCTCAGCGAGCACCAACGCCCGCTGGTTGTTCTTCCTCTGCTGGTCGAGCACAGCCTTTCTCCTCAGCACAGCCGAGAACGGATTGAGTCTCAGCATGGCGCGTGTGTTAGTCAGCGGGTTGAGCTTCCGGGTGGCGCGCACGACGCGCTTGCTGTAAAAACGTCGGCGTTAGTTTCTGGTGTAAGGGAACTTGTGCGATTGCAAGTGTAAAGGGTCTTCAGAATGTGTCAACGTGATCGGTAATCATGGGTGGTCATAACCCAATGCTCTGATAGAGGATTATCATCATGAAAGATAAGTGTTAACCTTTTTGTAAAATACAAAGCCGCGGGTGCCGAAGTCTAAAGCGAATATGGATCTTACGCATTCTGTATTTGAAGTCTTTAATTACACCTGAACTTTAGGTTCAAAGAGTACACAGAAAATATTTTTTGAATATTATAGAAATTAATTTTGCAAATGGAAAAGTAACAAATACTCTCTCTCTCCTACTAGAAGGCTTTAACAATACATATTGCTTATAATAAAATGAAAAACCATAAAAAATATCAGTCTAACATATTTTCAATTGGGTTTTCTGGCTCAAATTAAATTGCTTTTCCATCCATCTCGAATTTTATAATTTCCGCTGACAATAACAAAGTGTGCAGTTTTAGGTCGAGCTTTTCGTCAAAGGAAAACATCGCGAGGAAGCCTGTACTTAAAAGTAGTTAATTGGACTCGAAACCCGTATTAATATATGTATTGAAATAGTGTACATAGTACCAAAAAGTTCGCAAAATATTTATACTGCACAGCATATGTGACAGACAATAAAGGTATTCCAGTTTCTATGACAATGTGTCATAACATTGAAGCCGTGGTGGCCTAGTGGTTCGACCTACCGCCTCTCATGCAGGGGGTCGGCGGTTCGATTCCGGCTCGCACCTCTAAGTGCGAAATTCAATTTGAATTTACCACTGAGCTTTTCGGTGAAGGAAAACATCGTGAGGAAACCTGCACGCAACTACGAAGTAATCAAGGATGTGTGTGAAGTCCCCAATCCGCACTGGGCCCGCGTGGGGACTACAGCCCAAACTGTCTCGTGAAGAGAGGCCTGTGCCCAGCAGTATGACGCAGATAGGCTGTAGTAATAGTAGTTGTGCCTAACAGTGATATATATATAACAATACAATATACATACTTGGGCGCGCGAAGCACCTTGCGGATCTCGTCAGACTTGAGCAGCCTGGACAGGTCGGTGTTGGCCATCTTTGGCTGCGGCAGGTTGAAGTTCTTCTTCTCCTTCGAGGGAGTCTTCCATGAGCCGAAGAGGGCATCTGCAAGAAGAAAGAAGGTTAACAAGGCTGCCAGGTATCTTGGTTAGTTGAGAGAAGATGTTAAAGACTCGGTTCGGTTCTCAGTAGCTCCAATAATGCTCTTTTCACCCATTGATCTATTATAAGTAAGGATTCACAATCAGCCAAAGAAAAATGACCCGTCAAAATGCGAGTTTTTCGGGCACCCCTTTGGCACTCAGTAAATTTGACACTTAAGTCTTATAGTGTTAAATAAAATATTTATCTTGACACATATTATAAAGAGGCGTTATTAGCATATTGGAACGTATTTTCTAATGTCAGTTTGATCCATATATTTTGACATATTCTGTTAGGCACTGTTCATCCATATGTTTATAGGTCAATGTTTTCACCTATTTCATATTTCGTATGGAAATTTACAACTCCATGAGCAATATCCAAGGGGGCGCCTCGACCCCCCCCCCCCCCCTGAATATTTCTCACATACATAGCTTTTCCGATGTACGCCGCAATGTGAGGACATTGTCAGTCTATATAATTTCCTTGTTTCAGATATAACATGTGAATCAAGAAAATTTGAAAATGGTGCAATTGTTTTTTTGATGTAATTTTTTTGTAAAATTTGTTGTATTTCCAATTAAATTCAATCATTTGTTCAGCAAATTGGCCACATAGGGGCACTTTTACACGTCAGAAAAAGAATTTACCAGCGCTTCCTAGACCCATTGCTTGAGAAGAAGCGCCGCAACAAACTCGGAAGAAGTCAAAAATTCCACATATTGTATTCTTATTTGTGTTCAAAGCACACCCCTTGGCTTAGACAACTTTAGTTGTCGATGGCGTGGTAGGCACGGCAGTGCACGGCAAGTTTAGATGTCCTTGGCTGGCGCCCGGTTTAAAAGGAGAAACGGCATCCTGGTTTCTATAATAGTTTCTCGTCTACTTTCATCCTAAGGTCCAGAGATCGGTGTTTAACGATAAGTCCGCCTGTTTTTTACCTATTAACTGCGTATTCGTTCTGTATTTCCTGTTTTGTTTATGGTGTTCAATAAAGTGTATTATTATTTATGTTGGGTTTAGTGTTGTTGGCGTTGGTTTAAGTGTTGTTACTGTTGGGTTTAGTGTTGTTGGTGTTGGTTTTAGTGTTGTTGCTGTTGGCTCAAGCGTTGATGGTGTTGGCTTTAGTGTCGTTGGTGTTGGTTTTAGTGTTGTTGCTGTCGGTTTTAGTGTTGTTACTGTTGGGTTTAGTGTTGTTACTGTTGAAAATGAAAATGAAAATATTTATTCAGCAAATAGGCCACATCTGGGCACTTTTACACGTCACTTTTAAAATGAATTTAACAGAAATGAATTTACCAGCGCTTCCTAGACCCATTGCTTGAGAAGAAGCGCCGCAACAAACTCAGCAGAAGGCCTTTTTTCCAAATTTAAACATATAGATTTACATTAAATTTACATTAATATGTATAAAAATACATATATAGGTACATACTGAAATCACATTTAAGGGATGTATAGTCCCTAACTTAAACTTAAATCTAAGATCTTAGAGATGGTCTTATATTAGGTACAAATTAATGAAAATATTAATTAAAGTACTTATCTAAATATGTATACTAAAAATAATAATAAAAATCGCAAATGTTTAGAGATTGTATACGTCTCTAGGTATCCTAAAGTTGTTGTTGGGTTTAGTGTTGTTACTGTTGGGTTTAGTGTTGTTACTGTTGGGTTTAGTGTTGTTACTGTTGGTTTTAGTGTTGTTACTGTTGGGTTTAGTGTTGTTACTGTTGGGTTTAGTGTTGTTACTGTTGGGTTTAGTGTTGTTACTGTTGGGTTTAGTGTTGTTACTGTTGGGTTTAGTGTTGTCGGTGTTGGTTTTAGTGTTGTTACTGTTGGGTTTAGTGTTGTTACTGTTGGGTTTAGTGTTGTTGGTGTTGGTTTTAGTGTTGTTACTGTTGGGTTTAGTGTTGTTACTGTTGGGTTTAGTGTTGTTGGTGTTGGTTTTAGTGTTGTTACTGTTGGGTTTAGTGTTGTTACTGTTGGCTTTAGTGTCGTTGGTGTTGGTTTTAGTGCTGTTGCTGGTGGTGGTGTAGTTGTTTCTGGACTCACCGAGCCTGTCGAAGGCGGACTGGGTCCAGATGATGAAGCGACCCACGTGGCCACCCGGGGCCAGCTGCAGCAGGTTCAGTTTGTCGATGTTGATCAGGTCAACGCCGGGAATGTTGCGGAACGCCTTCGTCAGACCCTGGGGAAGAAGAGGGAGCTTAGCAACTGGGACTTTTCAATTAGGCTCACCATTTGATGCTACTTGCGTGAGGCTATAAATATTCTTCTTCTTCTCTTTAAATAATGGCTTCTGTCTATGTGCAAGACAATTTCGCCAATGTCAAGTAATTGGCCTACAGGCCGAGCAGTGTACGGTAATAATGATAAATGTACGGTATAAAAGATAAATCAAGTAAAAATGGGGAAGCTCAACAAAACGTGGACACATACACATCTTGGACGACGGCTATTGAGCAACCCCAGGCTGTAATCATAAATTTGTATGTATACGAGTACAATAATGTTAATGTCACTGTGGCGTTTGACGTTTCGGAGACCTCAGTGTTGCCAATTGAGCGTATAATATGGCACCTGTGGGCTAATTTGGCAACACTCACGCGACTCAAGCGCAAGTTTTGCCAATCTAGGTAGGGCCTAGTGCCTGGATGTCAACCATCCCCAGTTTGGAGCTTGGCGCAACCTCGCTGTATTCCGACAGTAAAAAGAGTTCGGGCCCCAGACATAGTGAGATAAAGCATTTCTTTCTAGTAAAATTTGTCCACAAAATCTATACTACAATAAAAGGGTAATTTTCCGTCTCTTTCTTTCTTTCTGTCTGTCTGTTTGTTAGACTTAATCTCTGAAACTACTGAACCGATTGGAATGCAGTTTTCAAAGGTAGATAGAGCATCATTCAGAGCTACATATAAGCTATGTTTGATTAATATCGGAGATCAAAAAGGAAAGTTATCGTCAATTTTATATTTCACGCAGACGATTCGTGGGGCACAACTAGTCTGATATATTTGTGAGTCTTTTCAAGATTTCTAACACTAAGTAAAGATCGTACTCAAAGATGAAGTTGATATGTAGAACAATTTCTGATTTAAAACAGTTTTGTCTTCCACACGTCGACACAGCGACGGACTCGAGTCCCTGTCGCTGTTTCCTAAGGGAATATCTATGTACCCTCGACATTCGTAGCTCAGACCGCACGTGGCAGAAAGAGTAAGGCTTTCAAGGGATTTATGTAAGTGTTAAATATAGTCGATCATCTGTAACGGTGTCCTATTTCGTATAGACAAACCTCGCCCTATGACAGTCGTAATCGACAATCCGCATCGCAAACAGATTGGCTAATTATTACACTTTAATTATTTTACAGTCGTCCCCTTTTCTAAATAAATAAATAGTGATAATACCTGATCCTTGTGGTAGACAATGAGCGGCCCGCGGCGTTGCACGCGGCGGCGGTTGCGCATCTTTCCCTTGCCGGCGCGCAGGCGCTGAGACTTGTAAACCTGTCGAACAGACACTGTCAATCCTGTGCGCTTTACACACAAAAGAAGACAAAAATAACAACGGTTTACACATATCCATTCAGGATTTCAGCGGAAAGACGTCCACTGCTGAGCATAGGCACACGGCGGACACGGCCTATAAAAGCACGATTTCGAACACGATTCGAATGAAGTGTCAATGTGTCAAGACGTCTGTACACTTGTAAATGTGTGTGTACCAGTACGCGGGCCAATGATCCACTCTCCATCTCCGGATGAAACAAATGACGGTAAGGGCGAGTTGGCGCCGGCTAGATTCAGGCGGGTGATTCCGTGGCCATTCTGTATGTAGTACTATTAAATATTGTGACATAGGTGTCCACAAAGTTTATATAGAATTTAAATTGTATGTTGTCCTCTAATGTCTATATCGGAGTAGAAAATGTTTCATTCCAACTGTTTTCATCGAAATTTGATTTCCCAATAATCTTGAGCTCGCAAAACTATGGAAAGAATTGAGAGAGGAAAGTATTGGGTTTTTAACTTAACTAGTTAAACTTAATAGTCTTAGGGACTTTTTGTAGAGATACTGCCGCGCCACTCTTATCGCTATGCTTTTTTTACATCAAAGAATAAAAAGGATATGAGGATCGCGGCAGCATCGCCACAAAAACTATCAGTGGGCGAGGGCCCTTACATACCTCTGAGACGAGACAACATAAGTACAGTTACAAAGAAATGAGAGATGGGGGAAAAACATGCCAAAACGTTTCGTGTATGTAACCACTGAGCGTACACACACTGCGCGAGCGTCGCGACAGAACTCGGTCTGGCGCACTACCCGTGCGCTTAGATCCTCTTCTTTACGCATGAAGAAATCCTACAAGGCATCATCATGGTCCTATGATCATCGTCAGCATCATTTGAAGGTCTACAACTTCTGAGTCTGAACATAGGTGTCATAAAGCACCACTTGCTAGAAGATTAGCTAACGCCAATTTTATCACTGAAGAAACCAGCCGCGGCCCCAAACAAATTCAATTCAAATTCAATAATTTATTCAGCAAATTGGCCACATAGGGGCACTTTTACACGTCAGAAAAAGAATTTACCAGCGCTTCCTAGACCCATTGCTTGAGAAGAAGCGCCGCAACAAACTCAAGCAGAAGGCCTTTTTTCAGAATTCCCACATAATATATAATTTACATTACATGTATAAAATATACATATAGGTACGTACTAAAATTACATTGAAGGGATGTATTGTCCCTAACTTAAACTTAAATCTGAGATCTTAGAGATGTATAGTCTCCAAGGGTCCTGAAAAAAAAAGATTTGGGGGGGTCATGTTAAGATTGGGGGGGTCCGGATTGGGGGAGTGTCATGACCTGATTCTGTGTTCACACAGCTGGCGGTCAACTGTAAATAGATCACTTTTATACTTCACTTTTAGACACAGGATCAACCTTTTATTCTATTCCTTGAGCAAGAAAATATGTAGTTGACAGTTTCTAGCTCATCGTTGGAGGTGGGACAAGTGGCTAAATTAAAAAGCCCCAACACTAAGGGTTTAAGAACTGACCTTCAGGACATCGGACCAGGCCTTGACGCGGCGCAGGAAGATGACCGCGTTCTTGGTCTTGTTGATCTCCTGGATCTTGTCGGAGACGACCAGGGGCATCTCAGGGACCTTCTCGATGATGTGGCCTGGTGTGGAACAATCAAAGTTTAGGATTTACACGAGGTCAAGCAAAATGTTGTGACTATATTTTACCCACAGAATCAGCTATAGATGCTAAGCGTTCTCGATTGTAGTATACTGGGCCATACAAAATTTTCTTAACCCCTACTATGACCTCTTTAAGGGATGATTTCTGAGATAATAATAGCTAAGCCGTAGTGGCCTAGTGGTTCGACCTACCGCCTCTGATGCAGAGGGTCGGGGGTTCGATTCCGGCTCGCACCTCTAAGTTTATTTATGTGCGAAATTCAATTTTAATTAACCACTGTGCTTTTCGGTGAAGGAAAACATCGTGAGGAAGGATGTGTGTGTGAATTCCCCAATCCGCGCTGGGCCCGCGTTGGGACTATAGCCCAAACCCTCTCGTGATGAGAGGAGGCCTGTGCCCAGCAGTGGGACGCAAATATGCTGTAGTAGTTGTATAAAAAAATAAAGCAACGATTTGACCTTTCCATGCCCACCCTCAGCTCCATCATCAGACCAGCTTGGTGGTACCATATTATTGCATTGTCATCCAATCATCATATATTTGCCAAGTTTCATCATTATTAGAAGTGGGGAATTTTAGTTTGTTTGCATGTTCTAGTTAAATGACGACCTAATAACATTGTTGTACAAAATAACTTCTGTCATCATTTGTCTTCCACACATCGACACAGCAACGAACTTGAGTTCCAGTTGCTGTTTCCTAAGGGAATATCTATGTACCCTCAATATTCGTAACTCAAACTGTATAAACGGAGTGAGTAAGGCTTTTAAGGGATTCGAAAGTTTCTCCAGCTTGCCAAAGACTGTCAAACCTGACAGGGTCCATGTCAAGCTTGCCAAGAACTATGTCAAACTTGACAGGATCTATGTCAAACTTGCCAAGAATTATGTCAAATTTGCCAAGAACTATGACAAACCAGATAAGGTCTATATCAAGCTTGCCAAGAACTATGTCAAAACTGACAGGGTCTATGTCCAGCTTGCCAAGACCTAGTCGAACCTGACCAGTCTAAGTCAAACCTGCCAAGAACTATGTCAAACCTGCCAAGAACTATGTCGAACCTGACAGGGTCTATGTCAAGCTTGCCAAGAACTATGTCAAACCGGAACAGGGTCCATGTCAAACTTGCCAAGAACTATGTCGACCCTGATAGGGTCTATAAATAAATCTAATTAAATTAAGACGTCGAGTTGCGGAACACCAGCCCACGCAAACCTATACTTTTTTTTATACAGCCCACCTGATGATAAGTGGTCACTGCGGCCCATGGCCACTGAAATCCTATAATCCCCCATTAACAAACCATATATTTGGAATGCGTTGCCTACCCTAAGATGGAATGCCTCTGTGCCAGTAATTTCACCGGCTGCCTTAACCCGGTC